>OMOV01097747.1:0-13604 GCA_900312565.1 Beryx splendens | reverse complement strand
GTGCGGCAGCGGCGCAGGGACGACTCCGCCGACAGCTTACACACGCCACCCGCCTGGCTGGGAAAAAGAGACCAGGGTCAGTCATTATGCAGCCTTGGAAACCTCTGTGGTCAAGGGTCAAGTGCACTGCCACCTGTTTGAATTTTAGAAGCGAGTGATTTAGCTCAGATCTACACATGGGATTTTGCAAGGCGTTTCTATTGTAACTGGTTTGTTGTTTATTTCAGCTGCAAGATATGAAACTTTTTGGGTGAAGAGAGGACATTTGATAAATAATGAATAATGTAGGCTGCAGAGACAAACAAAGAATAAATTAAGATTATTCTTAGAAAGAAGCCTGGTCACGTTGAGCAATAATTTTAGCCACACAGGACAAAGACAAAAACAGTAAGCGTGCAAAAGTCTCGTCTCATCAAAAAGGAGCTGCTCTATGTGCACGCATGGCAACTTTCGCTTGCCCATGAAAATACACAGTCGGGAATCCCTTATGTACCCCGTTCTCCCAGTCTTTATTTTTATTCCCTGTGTAAATTCCTCTCGTAGAGCCTAGGTGCAAGGTGATGGGGACGTTAAGTTTCACTGCTGTAATTATTACCAGACTTTCTTCCTGTTCCCCCTCTATCTGTCTTCTTCCTCTCTCATCTGTCCCCCCTCACTTCATCATGGTCTGTAAAGCTTTTTTGTGACTCCGAAAAGTTCGGCTGTGGAGGAGAATGTCAGACATTTATGAATTCTCTCACAGTATAGGTAATTTCTCTCACCATTCATTCACATACTATTTTGAGCATGGAGTAAGCTCTAATTCCAGCCTCCCTTCCATAATGGATCACCCAAATTGTTGGTATTTCACTGCAAAACCGTGAAGAGAGAAGAGAGTCTTAAGATGGAGAAAAGTAAGCAACCTTCAGGTTGAGAGAAGAAGGTAGAAAAATAAAAATGGTACGTCATATTGTCATAAAGAGCCTATGGACACACAAATTCCTGCTCATGAAGTTCATAAAGCAGAAAGTCATAAAGTCTTTTCCCTATAAGGGCTTTTCTTTGAAGTCGGCCTTGATCGAGTGTATGAGAACTGCTCACTTGTACACAACACAGTAGAAAATGTTGAAGTGAAGGGACTCTGGTGAGGATTTGCATTGCTCTGAAGTTCAGTAGCTGCTTGAGGGGGGAAAAAAGGAAAACCGCGGGACCTGTTAGAGCACAGCCAGGTGAAATTCAATGTTCTGTGTGGGTCTGCATCAAGAAAAACAAAACGCTTAGGGTCACAACAAAACGGGGTATAAGGCATAATGGTAATAAATCAAACAGCACACAATCAACTGCACCTTTCTTTGAGCACACCCCAGCAGCTGTTGCTGAGCTTTGTTTTTACTCCAAGGGCTCTCTCAGTGAGATTTGTTTCATTTGGTCGCTTTCTGACATTCCTTTCTATTCCTGCCCTCTCCTGCTACAGGCCGGCTTTCCTGTTTGGGAATACTAGACACATTTCAAAGAATCCAAAAGATCAAGTGTTCCTGTCACTCCCAATAAGATAAAATCAGTATGTGCTCCGCGCTTCTTGGGGAGTTCAATCAGGAAACTGCATGTTTCACACCCAATATTTTTCACACTGTCAAATTATTTTGATGACATAATTAGCAAACAAACAAGGTAGAAATTGTTTGGATCTGGATCAAATACGGAGGGAAACACTATAATCACCTGGCTTCTCAGAAGCAATTGCTTTTAATGGCACAGCATGTGTGGGTTTGCCACTATTGTCCAATAAACACTAGATTGGAAGGCAAACACGCACAATATAGCCACGGTGCACGTGCTTTGAGTAAACACCCCCTCCGCAGCTGAGTCAAGTTTGCATCATATGGCAACATTTACAATCCTGCAGGCTCATGGCTGCACTGTAAAGGCCAAGGCAAAGACAGATGGAGCTTTCACATTCATATTCTAACCAACTCCAGCTATTGACTTGTCAGTTAGAAATACCATTCTTTCTATTTTCACACTCTGTTCTGATCAAGCCTCTATACATTTGCAAAACTACACAGAGGGTTTAGAGCAAAAAGGGGCATAAGTGACATTTGTCTAATTTTATAGCAGAGCAAAAACAAAACTTTAAATGGCTGCACCTTTTTTTTAAATTTGAAACATAACATTGGAACAATTCATGCTTTCACAGAGTCAGATTCAGAAAACGGATATTCAACAACTTACTGTAAGTGCAGTTACACCCTTTTTGCAGCAAATTGAATCTTTATAGAGTATATTGGACACGTGAGTTTTTTGGATTTCCCCCTTTATTTTAACTTTGTTACAAATGTGTTCCTTTGACCATCAGACAGAACTCAACAAAGGATTTGATGTATAACACTCATTTTCAGCCAGAATGTCACTTCTGCCCCTACTGCTCCAAACCCTCGACCTTAATGATGCTCTCACATGGAACAATAATCTCAACAATATACACAACACTGTCTTACTGACATTAAAAGTTCTTGTCAGCTGTGTGGTGTCCAAATGGCAATAGATGAATATCAAAACATGCTACATACAGTACCATGTGGCATTAATGGAAATGGAAAAGCAAACCTTTCGCCCTATGACTTGGCATGCAGTATTATGACAGCTGGCAGGTAAATCAGCATGAAGAAACTGCACGACAAAGTGCAAACTAAACGCACTCCGAGGTTTTCCCACATTGTACTCTGCAAAAAGTTTTCTTTGTCAGCAAAACGTCTGCACCACTCTCTTCCCTCTCACTCTCTGAACTACCCCAAAATAAACAAGAAAAAACACAAAGCTATGTGGAAACTCACCTCACCGATTGTAACAAAGTGTCCTCGACAGTAGAGAGTAGAATCAGAAGCAATGGCGCTAACATGGACTGTACCAAAGCCTCAGTGTGCATGTTTAAATCCCACAGAAACCTGAAGTAAAGTAGCTTGAAGGAATTTCTCAATTTTTTTTCTCTCTCTCTCTCTAAAACGGACAGGGAGAGAGAGTGAGAGGGAAAGAAAAGGAGAGAGGGAGAGAAAGAGCAGCGGGCTGGCCTGAACTGGCTCAAACCCTTCAGAGGCCAACAGTCCTCTCCATACAAGTGCCTTTGATTAGTCTTGACTCTCAGACAGAGTCCTGGGCAGGAGCTGAGAGGGGAAAACTGCCAAAAAACAAAAAGTTTAGTCACCAGTTGGAGATGTAATTAGAAGCAGACTGTTCTTTACTTTTCAAATTTCACTTCTTCTTCCTTCTCTCTCTTCTGTGGTTACTTTTAATGTTGTTAATGATAAATGAGAGCAAAGCTTGTCCCACCCCTCCCTCTAATCTGTGATGTCACACCAATGTGCAACAGGGAATGAGCATGTGCACAAGATGATATTCTGACTCGTTCTGACTGAGCGCGGACGGAACGAGTATAATTCAAAGCATATTTGGATGTAAAAGTTCAGACGATGTTTCAGTGAGTCCACAAAGACTCCCAAGTCTCCCATTCGCTGACAGAGAGGACAATGCAACAGCCTGCAGACTTTGCGATGTGTGCCATGTTTGGCAGTGGAAACCAGCTGGCTTGTAAAATTGAAGATAATTGGCAGTGGAGGAACTTCAGGTGCAGGCATGGTGTCTCCACTTAAGTTTTGGGAGAGAGTTGTTCCTGTCCATAAATAAAAAATGATTGGTCTGTCTATCACGGCTATTAATTCATATAAATGAATACTGAGTGGTATTTCCGTTTGAATATACTACAGTTATTGTATTGTTTGTATGCCAATGGAAAGGCACTTCACATTGCCACTAGTGTACTAATTTAAGCAAAGACACAGCGCATAATGTTCATTGAAGGGTTGACATGGATTTCCCCTTCACTGTGGCTCAATACAACACACAGGGTGAATATTACAAATGTTGGGAGAAGAAACTGGCCACTTGTAGTATCAACCATTATGAATATGATCATTGAGTAGCCTGGTACATGACAATAAAAAGTGTATGTAGGTGTGATATCCTGTCAGGTGCCTGGAAAGAATCAGTTGAAAGTAGAAAGACAGACCATTCTGAGCTAAATAATGCCAAGATTGTAAAAGAAGGGGGGGAAATAATGGCATGGTTTTAAAAGTTATATATTTTGATGTGGAATTTGTTGCTCAAAAGTGAGGCTTATGTAACTATCACTTAACTGATGGAGGTGATTTTTGCCCAGTACCTACTGAGATGGTGTGTTATTAGTAAACTGGAACACTTGAAGTCATGTAGGCTACTGGGAAAAATAAACTACTCTCACATATTTTATTCAATAAATATTATTCCATGAATGGATTCAAATGACCAAGACCATAAGTATGCATATAGGCTAATAGGAATAAACTAAAATCGAGTGAGACTACCATTATCATGCCACAATGTTTGTTGATTTAAATTTTAAATCATCAATCTCAGGGCAAATAATTTGTTATTGCCAAATGACAAATGGTTTTCTTTATTGAAGTTTGTCATTTAGCACTAGTGCTTCTTATCGCTTGCAAACATGTGTGGGATTTGATTCTGATCTGGAAAACTCAGATTATTTAATAGGCTACTTACAAAATATTGCATGTGTTTGGGAAAGACAAGTGCCCAGACTGTTTCTATACTCTGGTAACATTCACCCTCTTTATAAGCCCAGGCCAAAGGCAGGAAAGCTTAGACTTGTTTTGATAAAACAAGCAGGATGAGTTGACACAGCAGGCTAAAATGGAACCTTTCACCGTACAGGAACTCTGCGCTGCTCTGGACTGACCTGACAACACTGCACTTACCTCAATAATGTATAAGGTCTTTATTCAGTGGCATACACAATAAGTTTACTCTATTTTACTTTTCTCTCTTTCTGAGCTGTAGCAAACTAGAGTACATCTTCCCTTCTAAGCTGACATGAATGTGAATTCAAACTAGGCCATCATAGTTAGTAGCATCAAACTCATCTGTTAAGAGAACAGGGCATAAATAAATATATGTACTATAAAATGTAGTTGGTCTTGTTTATAATGGAGTTCAAGGTGTTTACCGTCAGTGGTTACAACCCTAAATATCTGGGCCAAATGAAGGCCAAATGGGAGACTGTTGATACCTGATGCAGCAGCGTGAGCTCTTCCACTGTTACTATGGAGACGGCTGCGCGCCTCCGCTGCAGCGGCTGGTGCTGCTGCTGTGATTGCAGCCTGCGCGCTCCCGCACTCTCCCACTACCACAACACACCGGAAAACAGCTGATGTCATGGACAGCACGACACACAGCCGATAAGGGAAAATACACATCGCGTAAGTGATTCATATGTTTCTACATATCGCATACTGCACGTGCCGGGCGTTGAACAGGACGGAATATTAATGTGTTAATGATGCGCCAGACGCCTGCTTCCGCGCGCTTGCTAGTGTGCTCTCCAGGAAGTAGAGAGATCCTCACGCGCCGGGCGTCTGAGTAGGCCTTGATTATGAAATATTACCGTATATTTTCGTCTCGGTTTGGTTGCACTATCCCAGCGCGTGGCCGCCAAACGTCATATTAGCTTCATTTAGAGCCACGCTTGCCCTTATTGTCGCAAACGGGCTGTGTTTTTGCTTGTTTCTGCTCCATGTAGCACCTTAGCTCCCATCCGTTTCCATAGTAACCTTGGCTCCGTCGATGTCATTCGTCCAGTTTTCAATCTCAATATGGGCATGCATTTCCTGATTGAGATGTGGATGTGTCAGTGCCGTTCTAGGCGTCGTGTAATCCACAGGGCTGTGCAGCAGCAGCTTGTTGTGTGTTGTACTGTAGCGAGCCCAAAGCGAGGTAAACCATTTCCCCACAATGGGTTTGGTATTGGACATTAAAGGAAGCCTCCAAGGCCATAGTGGGGCAGCCCTAGGCCCTTCACATATCCCCACTGTCCCAGGCCTGTGCATGTATTCCCAACATTATCAAAAATGCCCTCTCTGTTGCTTTCCAAGATTGATTTTTTTCAAGGTTTTCTTGTGCAATGCTTACATTCAACAATAATTAAAGTTCTCAATCAGAATGGCTGTCTGAAATTTGCCTGCAGCGCTGCCACATCCCATTTCATCACAAGTTAGCCAGTTTTTGGCGTTGGAAAACTGCTGCAACTGAGTGAAGATATTTACAATTTATTAAAGCATTGTATTCAGATAATATTCTTTCCTCATGCAAACACAACCATGGTCATGTGCTTTAATGGGGTAAACCACCAGCATTTGTTATTGATTTACAGTTCAGTAATACATAATGAATGTGTGGTGGAAGTGTTGGGGATAATGTCTTGGTCATATGAAGTATCGAGCCTACGTTTTCCCCCATCTCACAACTGATAGTATAATACTATATTATTAAGCTTATTTGCATGTAAAATCCACACAGAGACAGCTTTCCAGTCGTTCCTGATGGCTGATGTTTCTATGGGCATATATGCAGATTATACTCAAACTTTCCACCAAATTAGCATTGAAATATGGAGGTTATTGTGGTCACAGTATGCCCTCAAATAGTGCACTGCGAGCCTTGTTACTTTCCACAAATGTGAACAAAACTCAGCCAGGGGAATACCATATGTAGTTGCACTCGACGCCGGTATGATAGAGAATCACAGAACAGCACAAACTTGCTGCCCACATCTTCAATTGAACTTCTTCTGTTCTGCTATACCGAGGATGGCACTGTACACTCTGCAAGAGTGAGACGAACTCCAACCAAGAAAGTTTGCCGAATCTCAGAAATACTCACAGTTACAATTAATCTGCCCAGTGATTGCATCCTGCCCGTGAGGAATATGTCCTTTCTCCAAATGGGAAACTAATTGCAGTCTTTGCCACCTTACTCCCACATTATAACACTTATACCCTGTAATTTTGTTTTCACTCTTCTTCAAATCTCTATCAGCATATGCTAAGTGTAGCAATTACGTTGGAAATTGCTTCTGACTACACGAGGCTTAGGGTATGCAAGTTTCTTTTCTTGGTGAGAGCATAAAAGGAAATGAGAAGGGCAACGCAATTACATTGTTCTGCGTGTATGCCCGTCCATCTTAGCATGCATTTTCGTCCTTGAGTTCAGTTTAAAATAGTCTTTTACTTAACAAAAAAACCCCAAAACAAAACAAAAAAGACATGCACAGGGTCATTTTTTCAGCACCATTCGATCAACGTTTTTTCCAACATGTCACTTTTTATAGAAAATTCTTGAAACAGTTGAATTGCGGTACTGCAGGATGTTCCACTTTCCAAAATTCAATACAATCGGCTGAACAAGAGTTACATTTTTTTCCACCTCATTTGCTTTTTGATTTTTCAATTGTTTTATCCAAAGCTAAGACGAGATTTGAAAACTTAATACAAGATTGACACATTGGCCCAGCATTTTTTTTTGGGATTGTTAATTAATTGTTAATTTCTGTTGTTAATTAATGAATATCAGACCTTGACTCATTCACATTGTAATGTAAATAAAATAATTGTTTTTGTCTATTCCTCATTAGCCTCAAAGTAGTGGTGAAATATGCATTATTTTCATAGCTTGGAACACTAGGAAGTCATGTGCTTATGATTCAGTGACATACTTCATGTGGGCATTAGGGATTTGTTGCTCTGCGTTTTGAATGCTGATGAGTCTGGTTCTTGAGCAGGAACATCTACAATGTGAATTCATTCTTTAGCTTCATCCTGAGACTGATCTAGCCTGGTTACTTGGATGTTATTGAATAGTACAGTGCTCTCTTGCTTGATACAACCTTGATACTGAAGCTGCACTGCACTGTTTTTGTCAATGTGTCTCTTTCACCTCTCTTCACTGCTCTTTTAACTGCTACCGCTCACTGACCGCTGCCGCAGGACGTCCGGGCCTATTGGACCTTCTGCCTCCTGCCTCTCTAGTCTTTCTCTCTCTCTCTCTCTGTCTCTGGTTGGTCTCTCCACCCCTCTGTGACCTGGGGATGAACGCACCAATGAGGAGCCTCACAGTGAGTCCCGCGGTCCTCCTCTGCCCCATCCTCCTCCACAACACCTCAGTCACTCACTCACAGAGTGTGTTGCATATATGCCTTGATGTCAGATGTGGTGGGCGTTCCTGTCTCTATGAGCGTACTGTAGATGTTGGTAGTGTACTGTACACCATATATGCCATGATGTTGACTAACTGTTGTGTGTTATTTACAGGGTATGCCTGATCGCATGTTATGTGCAGTGCTGGAGCAATTTCAGCTTTACTTTTCCCTTTGGTATGTGCGCTTTGTCTCCATTGAGGGTGTCATTTCTTCTTGTGTTCTTATGTTGAAACGGCCTTTACGGTTTTGTTTTTCTCTCTTTTTTGCATACACACGCGCACACATGCACACACACAAACACGGACAGATGCACCCACACACACACACCGCCCCACACTGTACAGTAGGTTGTACAGTATAGTCTACTGGCGCCTTGGCGTTCAATAGGGCGAAGATCATGTTTGATCTTTCCTCATGGTAAGTTACTGAAGCTGTTCCAATGTGAATACACTCGTCCTGTGTTCCATGTGTGCTACGTTGTGTATCACGGTGGCCATTCAACAATGCAACACATGTTTGATTTGAAAGTTCTGGCAATTCAAGTCCGGGTGGTTTATTTTGCAGAATGCACAACATAGTCTACTTTAGCTTCATGCAAAATCTACTGTTATCCCATCCAGAAGGCATCACTGATACACCATTTATTTTATACCATCATATAAGAGAAATTGAATGATAAAATGAATGACTTTTTACTTATCTTATATTTACTCATTGGTACAGCTAAGCTTTTTACAGTTGTTTAGTATCGTGCAGATTTGCACTGCCATTTTTAGAAGAGTCTGTTACTGTTAATGCGGCCATATGTGTCCAGCCAAGCAGTTCTGCTCTGAGCTGCTTTGAGAAAACAGAAAACTCAGTTATTTCGATGGTAATCCATTTACAAAAAGTGGTACTGCAGATGCTCAGACTTGGATGCAGCCAGAGTGTTCTCCTGTGCTCCTGTAAGCTTTGGTCACTGTGGTCCACGTGGTCCCTCTCTCTGTCAGATCCACTCTCTGTATAGCACGGCTAGCCCCAGCATGCTGAAGAGGAAACAGAGCTCGCGGGTCGAGGCCCAGCCCATGACCGACTTTGGGCCAGACGAGACCCTGACAGACAGCGCCGACATCTTCTGGATCAACAAACCAGTGAGTGTGTTAGCTGACCAGAATTTAGGCTTCCACTGCAATTACTTTTACAGGTTTCCCTATAATTTTGTGTTGAAAACGGCTAAATAGCTGGCCAACACTAGACAGCAAAATATTTGAATACCCTTTGTCCCACTTCCCTCTCATCCCTCTTTTCCCCCTCTTCCTGCAGTGGGTGCACTCCCTGCTGCGGGCCTGTGCCATCATCAGTGTCATCTCTGTGTGTATGAACACCCCCAAGACATTCGAGCATTACCCTCCGCTACAGTATGTGACTTTCACGCTGGACACGCTGCTCATGTTTCTCTACACTGCCGAAATGATCGCCAAGATGCACATCAGAGGGATCATCAAGGTAGCTATTGTTACTGGCACAGTCCTCATGCATTGTTGTTGAGATGATCGCAAGATTCAAGATTAGAGGAATCATTGAGGAGCTACTGTCACAGACAAAGTCTTCCTAAATTACTGCATGAATTTTGATATTTTGGTGTTCTACATGGCTAAATAATAGCGTGTTAAGCCATTTAAGCCACACATTTCTAAATTCTAAACTCATTCTATTAGGCTAAAAATGCTAAACTTGTTTGTGGAAGACAGGGATATTAGAGAAAACATAATTTCTGCTGTAACTGCATTAGAAAACAAACAATAGATTATTTCTCATTGCAAAGTTGCTAATAGAGCATAAAGGGTATCTCCGGAAAGTGACACACGTCTCCAGCTCTTGTTAACATTTTGCAAAGTGACACAAGCAGGCTCATTGTGTATACTTCATTCTTTTTCTTTTTGTTTTTTTTGTGTCTGTCCGTCATCTCAGGCTATATGGCCAAAAGTGTGGTCTTTTTGCACCACCTCTGATTTTAATCACACCCTTAATCTCAACCTTGCCAGTTGTATTGAGCCATAAGTTCTGATCAATCACCACAATTGAAATCAGGGGGAGACAGAGAATGTCCTGTAGAAGCGTCCAGAAACAGGCAGCTGGCACATGAAAGGCCCTTAATTACTGCTATAGAAAGTGTGGACAGCTTAATTGGCAAAACAAGGATAACAAGCACACACACAAACAGGGAGGCATCGGGCGGACACAGAACGGGGAAACAGCAGATTTCAACAACATTTCTGTTCGTTCTTCGATTCGATGGAAAAGGAAAGATAATATTTTCTGTTTTTTTATGTGGACGTTTGGTGATAGTCCTTTTCTGTCAATATCAGCATCAACAGCTTCTCAAGTTTCACATCAGGATGATTGATTGTATTGATTAATTGATGAACAGTGGCATTTGCCTGAATCAATAATCATTGGAAAGCCCCAGCAATCGCTCAGGACTTTTCTTTGTCATGTTAATCTCAGACTCTGCTGTTCCTCTTTGTTACACTCTACCCCATTTATTATTATTGCCCCATGCTATACAGTATGTGCCATACCGGCTGCACTCCGTAGATCAAGTAAATATCATTGGTTGAGACTGTATTGAGCCCTTGATGACATCGATCTACTGTACAAGGAGACAGCATCAACCTGCTCCCAACCTGACTCCATCATTCATGACAAACTGCATGTTTCATAGAGTCAGCTCACCTGTGAGTGAAGCACAGATCACACATACACACGCACATAAACGCTGTGTCAGAGCGGGTAATTCAGCTCCGTCTCACTCGGAGGGTACGGTAGCTTCCTTCTTCCTTGCTCCCTACCCAGGGGACCTTCCTAATTAGGTTCCTCGTTTGTAGGTAGCAGAGAAATAAACAGTTTGAGACAGCCTTCCACGGCAACGTCATGTGACTGCTGACATCACACGCCGGCAACAGCTAGCATACTGCTTTTTGAAAACAGAAGAAATGACAAAAATATGTCGGTTAGCTTTGCGTGCTTGTTGGATATGAAAAATAAGCCATGTCATTGTTATATACGATACTGTGCAACCAGTTAATTTATCCACCATCAAACTAAGGTATCTTAAAAGGATGCTTCCTATGTGTCCTACCAGAATGAGACGGTAGCCTACTACAACTCGAAAATTGCGGCTTCCTACCCAGAAATGCTAGCTCAATAGGAAGCTTCCTTGGGATTGAGACAGAGTGATTTAACACCAGGGAGTCGTACACAGTAGCTGTTTCTTTTGTAATTTCCTGCACAAGACAAACATTCCCCGGCAGCGTTGTGAACTAATCGCATGCTTTTGTGCTTGTTAGTGTGTAATCAAACAAGGTCCTTATCTGTAAAGTGTTCCAGAGCGCACCCTCCTATTTGCAGCCTTTCATCCTGTGGAAGACTGACCCCTTAAGAGCGTCTAGCAGACCCCCTAAGTGGTAATTAAGTGTGCCCATCTTTGTCGGCCCCATGGCATTTCAGTTTGTTCACACTTCAGTGGTTTAATCATTATTTGTTCTGTTTATCATCATGCAAATGGAGCTGTTTGAGAATTATGGTCAGTCTCTCAACACTGGAAGAGTAATTTCTGAAAGTTCTTTGTTTTCCTTGACTATTGTGCCATTATCTCATTATCGTCTTACACCTCTTTTTCGCAGTCTTCCTCCTTCGGATTTTGGCCGGGTGGCAGTGGCACACCTTGACATGAACTATTGTCAGACCTCTAAGCCTCATTAAAGGCTTTACAAGCCGTTTTGTTTTGCTTAAAATGGTTGTAATTGTGTTGGGGTGAATACATATCAGCTTGCTTGTTAGGAAATGTCCTTGAATCATTTATACATTCGTAAATCTCCCCCCCTCTCTGTTCTCTCACTTTCCCTTTGTCTCTCTTTCATTCTCTCTCTCTGTCTCTCTCATTCTCCTTCTCTCTCTTTCTTTTTATCTCTCTCTCTCTCTCTCTCTCTCTGCCCAGGGGGATAACTCCTATGTGAAGGATCGCTGGTGTATGTTCGATGGCTTCATGGTGTTTTTCATCTGGGTGTCCCTGGTGCTGCAGGTACATTGCATCATTATCTAGGTTTCTGCAACTAACTTGCCGTTTTGAGCAGCTGATGTTTGTCAGACGGCGATTTAGTATCTGGCATTTGCTTCTTAATCATCCTTCTGTCTTTGTTGTAGGTGTTTGAGATAGCGGAGCTGGTCGATCAGATGTCTCCATGGGGAATGTTGAGAATCCCCAGGGCGCTCATCATGATCCGGGCCTTCAGGATCTACTTCCGCTTTGAGCTTCCTCGCTCCCGCATCACCAACATTCTCAAGTATAAAGCTGTCATTACTGAGCATTGTTCTTAAATACGACTGGCAGAATATATGGATAATTGTGCATGTAATAACATATTAAATCTGGCTCATAGACAAATCGTCCACCGCTCCCTTTCCCTCTCTCCAGGCGATCAGGGGAACAGATCTGGAGTGTGTCTATCTTCCTGCTCTTCTTTCTCCTCCTCTATGGAATTCTGGGTGTTCAGATGTTCGGAACATTCAACCATCACTGTGTTACCAACGACACAGGGGACGGGTAATACTCCTTTTTAACAACTTATGTTAAATAAAAATAATATGGAATATACAAATCGCTTTTTCCCTCGCTCTTTCCGAGGGAAAATCCTCTGCTGCACAGAAAGTGATGTATTTCATGTTTACAGAAGCAACAACAGCGATTTGTTTGAAACAAATATAATAAAATAGAACAAATATAAAATAGCGGCAGTCTATATGAGTGCCTTTATTATAACAGTATGTAGGGCCAGTTCAAGTGCAAAACACCCAAGTAATAACTGCGTATCACCAAAGTCGTCGCCAAAATCAAGAAAAGCAAAAAATCTTGCGGATAATCACTGTAAGCATTTAAGTGCATAAAATGCATGCACTACAATTAATGTGAAATATTGTTAAAGTGGGAGATAAGTCACCATAAGCTGGTTTCATTGTGCTGTTCTATGAACAGGCATTAAAAATGACTTGTTCTCCATCTGTGAGGCTTGGGCTTTTTACTAGACATTTATAGCTGTGCAAATATCCATCTGTTTATCAGATTTTGTCTGCAAATGTCATTCATTCTCAGAGCTTGAAGGTCTTTGAGCAAAGCACAAAATATCTTGATTTCGGGTGTTTACTTAGGAAAGGATAGTGGTTAATTCAGACGTATTCTGTACTTGATTCAAACTTACCTGTTAATAGCGTTTATATAATTTTCACTATTCTCAAATAATTGCCTTTCTTCTATCTTTCTTTTTAAAAATTATCATTAAATTGTCCCTTGAAATGACCGGTGTGTTAGAAATGCCTCACCCTGTATCCCAGAATGGCTTGCGCTGGGGGAGATGTGAACATGTGTGTTCATACAACATGTTACCGTGCTAATTTGTATGTGCACTCACATATGTGTGAAGGTGTCGGAGGTGTTAATCACTCCGATGCGGGTGATGATAATGTGATGAGGAGAGCAGGAATCCTCGTGGCGACAAAAAAAGAG
>OMOV01097733.1:5000-13052 GCA_900312565.1 Beryx splendens | reverse complement strand
TGGCTGTTACATAGAGTAAGTGTTGCCCCCTGACTCTCACACTCACACACACACACACACACGCACACACACACACACACACACACACACACACACACACACACACACACACACACACACACACACACACACTTCTCTTTAATGAGCCACATTTGCAAGGCGTGAGACGAAAGGTTTCGAGTCCGTCCACATCAACATGACAGCTATTAGGGGACGCCAACAGCTGGTGGAAGGTGGAAGGAGGTGTGTGAAGGAGGGAAATAAAAAAAAATCAAGGAGGAAAGGGGAGGAGAGAGACAGAGAGCTAAAGAGAGAGAGAGGGGTTAAGAAGAGCATGGCGCAATATGGTGCAAGCAAAAAAGACAGAAGGAGGGGAAAAGATAAGAGGACGAAAGACAAGAGATCGAGTGCTGGAAAGTGAGAGAGAGAGAAGTAGTGCAGGTGGTGATGGTGATCAGGTGAGCTCATCGTGCTCCTTAGGCCATGCTAGTCCTTCATTAGACACATCACCTTGTCAGGGAGGAGAGAGGAGGGAGAGGAGGAGAGAGGGCAGGAGAAAGAGAAAAGAGAGGGGAAAAGTGGGAAAAGTCTTAACATGCTCCAGAGGAGGAACCACATGGGTGGTGGAAGGCACAAACACACACATATGAATAGATAATGCATAATGCAAATACGAAAGCACCAACACACACACACACACGCACACGCACACGCACACGCACACGCACACGCACACGCACACACACACACACACACACACGCCATCACCACAGCAGTTCTCTCATTAGTTCTGTCATTGGAAAGCCTGCTGAAGGCTACTGCTATCATTAGCAATTTAAAGATATAGAGAGTAAAAAAGAGAGAGTATGTGTGTGTGTGTGTGTGTGTGTGTGTAAGAGAAAGGGAGTTAAAATGAGGGTGGGACAGAGAAAGAGCCAAGCTAGGGAGACAGAAACAGACAGCGAGCGAGCTTTTGAATCAAATTAGGTAACTTCATGTGTGTTCGTCCCCAGGCCCTGTCTCTTTTCCTCAATTAAAGAACAGAAGAACAAGAAGAGAAGGGGGAGAAAGAGCTGAAAGTGAGAGAGCCGATAGAGATACGCTGCCTGTTTCGCATCCTGAGGTAGAATATTCAGTGATCAAGGAAAGTTGACCCTGAAGTCATGTCTTAAGATGCATCTATGACATTTCTGATAAAGCTCATTAATTGGATTATTCATGAGTATCAGACAATTTGTCACACTTCCAATGTTTTTTATACGTTCATAGAGATATATTTTACCATACCAGCCCACTCTCATAACCAGGAGTGATGCAAAGACCGCCTTTTGCAGAAACTCTGCTTCCCTGTTTGCTCAATGGCATTAACACTGCGAGGATTAAGGGTTTGCCAGCCATGTTAAAAATGTATGCACCCATGGTAATGCAGACTCACTGTGTTGCGAACACACAGCCTACACACACAGCATATTCTCTTCCTTAGCAAGTAAAAAAATTATTACCTTCAGTCGGTCTGTAATTTTAGTACATCAGTGTCAAGGTAATTTCCTCCCCTGCCCGTGAAAATATGCCAAGCAATCTGCCTTAGTACAGTCTAGTAATGTGTAATGTGTAAGTAATGTGTCTCTGCAGTGAATTGAAAGCTGTGGTGAGTGGGGAAGCTTCCACCTAGTGAGAGGCTAGCCAGACTTGCATGGTGAGAACATTTCTGATCTGTAACCTCCATCTTAAAAAAGAATACTGCAGTGTTTTATTGCTGGTGGCAGCTTGCTTTATTAGGTGAAAATAAGGTGAAATAAGCATGAAAATGTCAAATTTGATGATAAGTTCAGGAGGGGCAGCTGATCCCATCTGAATGATCGGTGAATGGAGGTTTAATATTTTACTGCTTTCTCAAAACCCATTGGTCCAAATCACATCAATCAACATTTTTGGTGTTAACACTCATAGCAGCAGAGACAGCAGTTAAACTAGTGCATGAAGCAGGGTCCTTCTCCATGCTCTGTTTGCAACACTGTGAGTCTAAATTACTGTAGGCCTAAGTGACTTTGGATAAAAGCATCCACCAATTCTTTCATAGCATATGAGTTGCCTCAGCATTGTTTCTTTAGTCATGTAGGAACATCTTTTTGCCAGGAAACAACTGAATTGATTTGTTACATTGTTACCTGTTTCTTGAAGCTTTGCCCAATACAATGAATGCAACAGAATAAGAGCTAAGGAGAAATAGAGAAAAGTTTTTAGAGTGCAATTAGAGTGAGTAGAGGAAAGAGGATATAATTCAGAGGGGAGAGGGTGATGTGTGAGGTACTTCTTAAAAAGATGAGTTGGCAGCCTACAACATAACATGTAGGGAGTGACTCTGCAGTTCTTACTGGAGTGGGAAGGTCAGTCCACCTTTGGTGAGTCGAGAGAGACGAGACAAGACCGGAGCGATAACCGGACCGGAGCAGGGAACAGAGAGCTGATAGTGGCAGAACACCCAGAGTGTATCAGCACCCTCAGTGGGAGACGCTGGTGTGGGGGAACACAACACAGGAGATGCATCATACTGTGTGTTACCCATTCATTTCACCACAATTTTGTTTTGGAAGTGAGTAAAGTGTTTGTAGTCTACAAGTTTATTGAACACTTCAAGGAGGTGCATATCAATGTTTATCATTGTATGGTAATTTAGCTAGCCTGCTAGTCTGTGAGACCGACCTGTTGCCAGGTTTTCCTCACTCCCCAGAATTTAAAAAAGCACTAAAGGAGATGGATTGAAGATGGCAGGCCTATATAGATCCGCAGGGTTTTTGATGAAAAGTTCCACCGCTAGCTATAAGTTTGTTTCCACCAAAACAGGCTCTGGGGTCCAGAACGGGCATTTTAAGCTGAAACTTCTTATGTTCATTATTGAAAATAGCGGGAAATAATGAATCCCAAATCTTCAGTCCACTGTGCTGCGGTTGGAACTGAGGACGTACCCTATTAATATTTAAATAGTACACTGTGTAATATTTAATTTCCTGCCAAGCATTTAACTGGATCCATTGTGTGTGTGTGTGCGTGTGTGCGTGTGTGCGTGTGTGCATGCGTGTGTGCGCCTGAGCATCATACGCTTCAGCAAGTATACAGCCAAGATGCCCTCTGTTTATGATACTATGACAAGTCATATTTGTGCTGTGATTAGATCCGCTCAAAGGGCTTTTTGTGTAGACATGCTGGAGCATCTCAGACATTCATTTTGACATTTCCATGTGTCAGATGTCATGTGTTATGCGACAGGTGTTGTTTAGTTGGAAGTGTGAAAGGCTTACCATTTTCTACATGGAAGTGCATACCGTGCACATGTTGTTTATGTTTTTAGAAGCTGTTCCTCTCATACTCTTATGAGCATTAATATGTGTGGCCAAAATTGGGAATGCACGCTTGAAATGTGACCAGAACTCGCAGTTGCGTACCAATCGTCTTACTAAAACCTTAAGTTTTTCTCCCTTGGTGATAGATAAATCCTTGATGGTGATGGGTTAGGGTTAGGGATGGTGCCTAAAACTGAAGAAAAACCAAAATGTTTAAGAATGTGTAGTTTTGGCAAAGCAAATCTACCTGTTTGCATACTATGCGCTTATATTTTCCTCTGGTTTTAGGATTTTTGCAATCACTATAACAAAATAACAACAGAAATTAAAGCCACAGAAGGCAAGTTTGAAGGAGAACAGCAAGCCCACTTAAGCCCCCTTCTTCCCACCCTCCACTACCCCAGCTAGTAGCAATTGGCGTGCAGCTGATTCACAGCTCAGAGCAAAATTCTCCTGCTGAAGTACAGCAATGAAGTAGAGCCTGCTCATTTATGCTCACCCAACATGGGGATTAGTTTTACTGAATTCAAACCAAATTTCAACTTATAAAACCCACCTACGATGGCTTTAAATGATTACTTTGGCATCCCACCCCAGAAATGCCAGGCTGAGGCTTAAGCAAAGGAAACAGTCATTCTGTGAAAAATGGCAGGATGAAATCCCCCAGCTTGAAATGAAGGGTGAGCGCACCAAGATGTGGTGTGAATTGTGCCATGCACATCCTGAGAAAAGCTGCAATTATTACAAGGCCACAAAGAATTTCTGTTGGCATTCCACAAAGCAAAGCATGTACATCGAATGTGATCCTATGCAGAGGATACTGAACTTTTCAAGAGGCTCGGAGTGAACACTGGAAACGTATATGACACACAAGAAGAGGGAAATCATTCATGAGGTTGAAATTAGATGCGAGTCCCTCAGTTCATGTGATCCGTTTTTGATATTTGATTCTTCAACCTGGCCACAGGAAACACAAGACCTCCACACTTTTTGCAACGCAGCAAAGAGCGGCATGCTACAGCAATATGACACCAGCTTGTCCGTTGTGAGGGAATGGATGCGGTTAAAGCAAGCAGGAAAATGCATGGCAGCCTCTTCTGTGTATGACTTAGTCAATACTGTGAAAACAATCTGGATTCCTAATCCACCATCCATAAGATGCTGCTGTTGTCTCTTGCGCTGCCATTAGCAGTGCTGCTTGTGAGAGGGGATTTTTCACATCTGGAGATAATCAAAAACAAGTCCAGATTCTGCCTGGCAGCCATGTGTCTCTCTGCTGTCATGCACATTCACATGTCCAAGATGACCAAAGCAACAGTCAACCCAAAGCCTGCAGTTGAACTATGGGTGCTGACAAATCCAAGCTCAAGGCTAAACCAGAGAGCAGCGAGCACATCAACTATGCTGTCAGGAACAGCTGAGGAGGACTATAATGACTTTGACAGCAAGTCTGATGAGAACTGAGGATGAAGATGGGGCATATGTGTTTCTAAATAGTGAGTACACTACATCTGCCAGTACTCATTTGAGAGCCAGAAAAAAATGACAAAAATGATGTGTACCCCTGCTTATGACGTCTTCTTTCCTGTTTTTTCTCTTTCTCAGCCTGTCTCTCTTCTCTCTCCTCCCCCTTGCTTCTCTGCTCCGCTGTTTCTCTTCTCGCCTTGACGGTCAAATTTTTTCCCTCCAATGCTGTCTCCCCCATTAATTGACAATTCATTTACAACCTTTCTCTCAAATTCTCTCTCTTTCCTCATCTTCTCCACCCACTTCACTGTACTGTGTTTTACCTCGTGCGAAATCTAATTAGCTTACACGTCAGAAGATTTTTCCCTCCCTCCAACAGGGGGACAAGTAGCCTACTTTTCTGAGGCAAAGTATGGGTTTAAGTTGATGGGGAATATCTATGGTAAAAGCTCTCTACTTAGTACTCAAGTATTTATTATTAATTTACTTGAGTCTCAGTAGGAAAAATACACATTCAGTATGATAATATGATATTTCAGCACCAGCCAGAGCCTAATTTTTGACTCCCTTTAATGGACACTGGCTTAGCCCTTATCTCTAAAATGTAAATATTCAAGTACCTCAAAAATTTATTTAAAGGTGTTACATGTAGCAGTTTGACTTTTACCATTAATACAATTACTATGGACAAACAAGACCTTCACCAAGAAGATTGGCAGCCTCTGCCAGCATTTACATTGCATTTTACATTGTGTGCCACCAGTTCAGATTTCATAGGAAATATGCTGAATTGCTTTATGACACAGAGGTGGGATTGGGGGAGGGGGGACATGTAGTAACATGTTCTTTGCAAAAGGAAGCAACAGTTTTTACAGGAGATGTGGTCTTAATTTTGAGATACTCAACCACTAACAACACCGCTGCTGTGAGACAGAGGCTACCAAATGTCTCGGTCATGGTCTCATTTGTTCATAGTAATTCTACCAAGGTATCACAATTAATTTCACAATGATATATTGATGCTTAACAGCGACACATGTTGCACCTTTAAGTATGGTACATCTATTTAAGCACGCAATCCTTTCCACCTTTCCAGAATTACACCCAGCCCTTCTCCCATCTGTGTTCCACCTCTCCTCCTCTTTCTCCTCATCCCAGTTCACACGTTTTCTCTTTGGGTCTGTATCAAAATCCCTCACTTCAGCCTCTCCACATCGCCTCAACACATCTCTCTGCAGTACTGCCATCCCCCAAGCAAGACAGAGAGAGACTGACTTATAGGTTGAGAGCGAGAGAGAAATACATACAAGACGAATCAAAACAAAAGTTAATGATTCTACTTCAAATGATTTACTACATTTCCCAGAATGCTTTTCGACAATGCCCAGAGAATGTGCCTGAACTTGTTGCATCCAGCCGTTGGTTTTACTTGGTGAAGGAGAAAGCGATAGCGATAGCAAGGGCAAGAGAGTTACCAGTGGAGAAGAGAGTTGCGCCCCTTAGTTAAAATGCAGCATGTCTGGTGGCTGCTTTACATTGTGGATTATTGAGGCTTACTGCCGGTGGAGAAATCTCTTCCACTTCTGTATGAAAATGGTGAGTCTAGAAAGAAGCCTTTGCTTCTAAGGAACTGACACCAAAACCTGACATTTACTGTTGATGTTTTAGATCTTTTTTGTACTTCATTTAACTGGAAATATCTCAAGGTAACATCTACATTCAGCCAGGAATAAGTCAAATACCATTGGCATAGCTGTCTTGGACAGCGTCAAAGTGTTTTAGGGTGGATTTTCCTTTCACCGTGCAATCTGCTTTAGTTGGACTTCAAGGTCCTTAACATCCTTAACATTTCCTGTTGTTGGTTTTCATATGCTGCCCATTTATAATTTCAGAACTTTCATTAGCTATGTTCAATCAGAAATAGGCCGGTTTTTACGTGCTTTTTCGTTTTGCTTTTTTACTTGGTCTCATATTTAATTCCAGGCAGCATTAGAAATGCTTTGTGAAACCTGCAGATAGCTACCGGTGCATACTTGTTGCATGTGTGTTTCATCAGAGAACTATGAAAAGAAGGCAAAGCAGAGGTAATGTGAAAGGATGGAAATGGCGGTTTATCTCTCCAGCTGAGGTAAAATTAGAATTGTAGATGGACAGATTGAAAGGGTGAGGGAGGAAGAGAGAGAGATATAACCAAAAGCTTTAGACCAGTTATGCTGCCAGAAAGTAGTGAAAAATGAAAATGAATATAAAATACGTGAGATGAAGACAGCTGAGAAACAGACAGGGGGAAAATGAGAGATAAAACGATTGAGAAAAGATATGATGGGAGTTGAAACACAGAGAAAAGGGGATAAATGAGAGGTAGAGCAAGTGAGAAAGAATATGAAGGGAGTTGAGATTGAGACATATGGGGGAGAAAATAAGAGATGAAACAAGGGGAAGAGAGTATGGGGTGTGAGAGACGCAGAGAGAGAGAGGTTCTCTCTGCTGGCTAGTTCCTAAGCCTGTATAAAGATGACCTTAGGGACACAATGGATGAAAGGGAGTTTTATTCTCCTGTCAGAGAAAGGCTGTTAGCAGGAGGAAAACACACATGTAGGTTTAGTGGATGGCCTTGGCCCGGATTCCCTGTATAGTTAGAGGTAAACCAAAGAGACTCTTCCTCCTGCCTTGTCTTTCACGTAGATACTTTCACACCCACCTGGTGCGATTGGATTGATCTCTCCATCATTTACCTTCTTAGTTCTGCTCGTCTTGGGAGGAGAGATCAGGGCAAGGGAACGGTGGCTCGCAACAACCCGAACCGCTCCATCATAATGTGTTGCTCTTTGATGAAAGGTTATCGGTTCCAAAGAGGGCATCTGTTACCGTGGTGTCATTCTGTTGCAGAGGTATTGCGTCGTGATGCAGGTGTTGCATGCGTTGAATTTATGCTAGCGACTTTATGCGTTAATTATTCTTGCATACGCTAAACCCCGGTGTTGTTTGACCTTGTGTTTTGCTTTGATTAGTGTATCAAAATTGCAATGAAAATTCTTGTTGTAATACTATAATCATAAACCACGCTTGGTCAGTTTCATTCAGCTACAGTCGGCGTGATTGATGAGTAAAAGAGGTGGTTTAGGGACGCTGCCAAATAAACCCTGGAGTGCTTTGTTTAAAACGAGGGCACAATCTGGACTGAAGACAAGAGAATATCCAGGGAATTACACAATTAAAAAGCTTATAGGTCATTTTTGTTGAT
>OMOV01097723.1:0-20439 GCA_900312565.1 Beryx splendens | reverse complement strand
GTAGGTTTGCATCACCACCAACTTCAGCGTCTCGAGATCCTCTCCGATTTCGAGACGCTGAAGTTGGTGGTGATGCAAGCCTACGACCCGGAGATCACCAAGCTGAGTGCAGCGCTGGAGGAGCAGAGACGGGCGCTCAGCATCGCCGAGTCTTTCAGGAGCGTGTCCGACCCGCTGTGCTTCCTCCAGCAGATGCAGGAGTTCAGGGACAGACTGAAGGTCCTCCGGGAAACCCCGCTGCCCTCTCGGGCGGACATGGACGTCGGCCCCCTTGTGCGTAATTTCGACGTTAGAAACTGGGACTCGCTGAGGCTCAGAGAAGTGGACAAGATCTCGGTGCCCCATGACAGTAGCTCCTACCGAGCAGGGAGCCCGCGGATGACAGGTCTCTGGCGGATCATCGTATTTGTGAGCGTGATGCTGCCCGCCCTGCTCCTCCTGCAGCCAGGCAGCCTTGCGGGCTACGTGTCCTCACAGACAGAGCCATTTGTGACTGCCATCTCCCCGCACCTTGATCACGCTGCTCTGTACTGGCAAGAAGTGACTGGCATCTGCACATGTTTGATGGATGCAGGTCGGAACTGTATCCTGAACCTAATTGATACCACTGTCGATTTTATTGGCAGCTGTAAGTTGTTTTAATTATTATGGCATCTCTGCCATAAGCACTCACAGCCCCGGTAGTTACACTTTCTGTGCGCCCAGTGGCCCACGAGGTGCATGCAGTGGCAGATTTATCCAGCTCAGTACAATACTGAAGGACAGTCAAACAACACTTTTGTAAGGTTAACTTAATTATATGATGTATATATATATATTTTAATAAGCTCCATCCGTGTATGAAGCCATAGAATCACACTGAAGTCGTGGTCTGTTGATCTGTAGAGGTGGCCTATGCCTGTATTTCATACCGGTAGTCCTATAGGCTGATTGAGATATTTTTGTTTACATGAATGCGTCATATCTTTTCTTTCGTTTTTTTAAACTCACTATGACAATTTAAACCTTGTCCAACCTATTGCCTAATAAAACTTCACAAATGGATATCACTGTCGTCATGTTGGTTTTTTTATTTTTATTCAGTGCGATAGGCCAAACCGGACATAGCCATTCAGGCCGACAAGCAAACGAATGAACCAAAGCAAGTGGATAAGTGATAGGCTATCGAAGTGATGGGGGAGGAGGGGGGGGGAGATATTCCCAGGCCTTTTCCCTGCAGAGCGCGTCAGCAGCGGAATGATGCTGCAACCTCTTCAAGGTTACAGACGTTGCATAACAGGGCCCGAGTGAGGCGCTCAGCAGGCTGCAGAGGCACAGTGTATTCATGGGAATAAATAGCTGCCTGATATTACGCAGGCGGTGGCATGAATCTGACAAGACTGACAGCTGTTTATTCTCTTTCTATTAATAATACTTTTTAAAAAATAATTTAAGTGCCGGATTGCCATGCGTGCTGGACAATCACTTTCTGTCTTCAGTGTTCGAAGAGGTTTCTACGTGCCTCGCTCGTCGCATGACACGTCCGGCCTGTAAAGTCAAACATCTGCAGACTGTTAAATTGCAAGTACAGAGTAGGCCTATTTTCTGTCATGCATCTAAACTTTGAAGACAACTGACAGACTTGTAGGCCTGGAATTAAAATGAGATTGTGCGGGCAATTGGAAGTGATAAAAATTCATTTAAATTTAGGTTAGCTCAGTCAGACCCCTGGCTTATAACCAGCAGTGGGCTTACATAAAATTGGCCAAAGCAAATGGACAGATTGTGAATTGATCATTTATCCTATGATATTTTTTGTCCCCAATAGAAAGACATTCAAAAATCCCCAGATCAGACCACAAAGTGAATCCATGATGTCAGCACTAACCATAATTCAGGACCCACGTCATGGCACGCATAGATATAGATATATATAGCCGGCTGTTGCCGGGCGAATACGGGATGAAAATAAAAGTATCACTGTACATGAATATTTTAATTGCCAGTTAGGCGATAAAGCATGCAGATTTTACATGTAGCCTGCAAAAGGTAAAATTCAGATTAGTCCAAATTAGTCTAAAATATTGTGCGTAAATGATACTTTTACGCAATGGCGGGTAGCCTGTGAAACCAGACTGCATGGGAAGCAACTTGTCTACATTTTGGATGTGTTGTGAATGAAAACTTTAAAACATCAGAAGTCATGACTGACTGCATCATGTAGAGTGGGTGATGCAGATAATGAATGAATAGCCTGTTTAGTGTGTCCGGTGTCCCGTCACAGCAGTGAAGCAGGTCCCGCACTCCTTCACCCTGCATGTGTGTGTGTGATGGAAGCCCAAGTGGGGATCAGAAGATCTCTTTTTTATTTTTCTTATATTTATCATAGACAGTATGGTATTTTCAACCTTTTAGGAAAATATGGGTGCAGTTGATACACTATAGGCCAACTCAAATCCTGCCGGTGTCTAGGCACATTATACCCTAAATAAGCAGGCAATTAAAAATAGGGAACATATGATACACACACACACACACACACACATAAATAAAATAATGTATAGGCGAAATGTGTATAAAATCTTGAAGACAAAAATAAGAAAAATGTCAGGTGTAAAGACTAAATATTAAAGAAAGAGACCCCCTCATTATAAAAAAAAAAAAAAGTGCTTCCATATTTTTGATGTGCAGTGTGCGGAATGCGGACTTTGTTCCTAAATCCAAAAATAAAAGTGAAGTAAAACAGTTCAAGTGGCTAAAGCCAAGACAGGCTACAAGAATTCACCTTCCAGTTCTTTCATTATGAATTATATAAACTTTCACAGAACCGTAAAAAAATATATTGAACTGGCCTCGTCTCGTTTTGGCCGGGCAGCACAGCTGCCAGCCGCGGTATTAAAAAGGGACAATATCATTCCTTAGGCCTGTTTGGCGAAATTAAAACGGCCTCATATAGGCCTAAATGTTATCAAATATATTTTAGACGTAAATATTCCTTCATTTGCAAATAAGAATGTGTTTTTTAACTGGTTGGATATAGGTACTTTATTGTGCAGAGCCTTCGTGCTTTTAAATTCAAAATAACCATATTTAGGCAATGCATAATTCTCAATAGCCTACTTTGTTTTTCTATTTTTCAGTTTTGTTTCTGTAATTCCAAATGGTCTTAATGCCTTAATTCCGGTTTATCGATCATTGCCCAAACGAAAGGAAAAGAAGAAGTAAACGTTAAGGTAAAACAGGCCCACATGACCACGGGTTTGTTCACTTAGCGGCAACATAAGACTAGGCCAAATTACAAAGTGATCCCACAAGATGCACCTGCATGCTTCTCCTTATTAACAAATATCACTAGGAAGTTACATTGTGTTATGGGCCTATAGTGTACAACTGGGTGATTTTTAATCTGTATTTCCATCCGAAAGCAAGACCTGGTGCAGTTTAGTGGACAGGTCCCGCCTGCTCCGTGCCACAGACCTGCCGCGGTTCTCTCTGATAATTATTAGATTTTTAAAATTTAAATAACTGTTTTACAACTTTAAGCGTGAGATCTGGGCTTCATAACAGTTGTTGCCAAATTATCCTAAAGGCCTATAGGCCAACATTAAGTAATTGGGCCATTTTTATTAGGCAAGTCTGATTTGGTTTTATTGTGATCGGATTTCATGCCCAGGCTGCGCCGGAGCTGCTTCAGTGACCTGCGCATAAAGCAGGCTGCCGCTTAAACTGAGGGATTTAAACAGGCCGTGAAGCCCCATGCTATAGGTTACGACATGAGTGTTATTTGAGTGAGCCTCAGACGAGTGCATTAAAGGTTTATGGGAATAAGGTGATCATATAACCGGAATATAGCAGCGGCGGTTAGATAACAGGGCCGGCTAATATAGGCCTAATAACCACCGACAGGGCGACGGGACCAGAGCCGAGGCGCACACTGCTTCACATCATTTTCAGCAGTAAAGAAAAATATTAATTCATGTAACTTAACTGTATTTGCATATAAAAAAAGTATGAGAATACAGACTAATGAATTTAATTAATCCTGCAGCAGATGAGCATGTGCTATGGGTTATGCTTCAGAAGCAGGACGCACAGTACTGAGCCTCCACCTCTGGGTGCATGGTTTATTCTTTACGGACGGCTGGGCTATACCAGGCCAATGTCAGCAAAATAATATACGTCTGTATAAATGAAGTTACAATGATTCTGTACACAAGAAGTTACGGTAAAATTAAAATTAATACACAAGAGCATTCTGTTATAAAGTACTAGCCTCTTGGCTATGTTCAACAAAACACATGGAAACAGACAAAAGCCAATTAAACCTTTTATTTCTCAAAGTGCATGAATTTTACAGATATAATCCCATTACAAATTAATGACGGTGAAATGGACTAATGTATGCACATTTTTTGACAATCATATGGGGGAAAAGTCAAAATAGTTTTGTGTTAAAACAATGTACCTGTAAGCATCTCTGAAAGGGTCAGGCCACTGTTGCTGCATGGCACCAGGGTCTTCTGAGTGCACTCAGTGGTTAGTTATGCTGTTTGTAAGTGGTCAGCTTTGCTTCAGCAGCACGATCAATACTGGAGGCTTCAGCGATAGTCTTAACTCCAATATTTACGTGCTGCTACAGCAAGGCTGCCAGCAGTTGAGAAAGATGAATCCAGCCAGCTTGTTAGGCACATAGACCACCCATAAAACACATTCATGTAACCCACAAATCCCCCGCAAGGGTACTTCACTAACTTTTGGTCATCAGAAATACAGCTGTAGCCACAGACAGCTGAGTCTGGAAAGACTAACGCAATGATGATGGATAAGTCAACTTTAATCATCTTTGAATGAGGGAAAGGGTTTGAAGAGCAGCTAAGTCACGACGGTTGTATGTCCAGGCTTTACTGCTGCAGCACAGTATGGCCTGCATCTCAGTATAACCCACAAACCATTCTGTGCTGCTACAGCATCGCCAGCACTGCTGCCATGGCTCCTCTTCTTGCCTCCGATTCCTCTCATCTTCTGAGTCATTTGCACCCTCTTCATCCTCCGGGCTGCTACTCCAACACGTATGCGTGCACAGACAGACACATACTCCTATTACTTATCCATCATTTATCTACCCCAAAGACGATCAGATGATCACCAGCATCTTTTGCAGATGTAGGTCGTCTTTCCAATCCTGAAGCAGGCACAGAGGCTTTCCATCTGAAACACACACAAAGAGGGGAATGTAACACAATCCTTAGAAAGTCCACCTCTACAAAATGGAAAGTTAGGCATCACAGCATTCTCACATTTTGAGTCCAAGAGTTTGTGCGGAGTGATTGCATCTTAGGAAAAATATTGACACAATTGCTTCAAATGTTTGAAATAAGAGTGGTCTCGTCCAGAAGTGAAGCTGCTGAATTCTAGCACTGCCACCGCCTTTAGGAGGGAGGACAGCATTAGCCAATTTGACATGGTTGACAACTGGTTTGGTATCAGTGATGCTCAATGTAAAACCCCAACAAAGGATTCTGCGAAACCAATTGGGAGAGGGGGGGTGAGGGACTATTAACGCCAATTTGTGTAATTTGAGCTAGTTCCTCTTGGCTAGGCACTGCCTAAATAAGTACAGCTACAACAGGGAGGAAAATAGCACCAGAAGTCTGCACTTTGCATGAGTCATAGAAATTAATGGCATCAAGCAGCCCAACAAGTCACCAGAACACTCAAATTGATGTGGCACCATCATGTCTTGTCTAGCAATGAATAATTAGTTGTATTGATAAGTGCTCTATAAAAGCCTATATGCACTCTTAGGTTACAAAGATAATTCCCGCTCCGCTGTATTTAGCCGAGTGTTCACAGAACGGAGAGGCCACCAGTGTGCTTAACCAGGACACAACGTAAGGGGCACACGCATGCGTGTTTGCATGCAAGCACAGCTACAGATGGGATTAACATCTTACAAGTTTCCCGGCTTTATAGGGAGCACATTTGAATTTGGGGTTTAAAATGATATTTTTATGCCCTTGGATACATTGGCCTGTGTTTGTCACAACTGCCTCCTAAAGGCAGAACTGAGAAAGTTTTGTCCTGCCCTTTAACTGTAACGTCACCGAGATGTAAACAAAATGAATTGGGTGAGATGGACAAGCTCACTGACACTATAGGCTTCTTTGGGATCAGGGTAAGTTGTCTAGACAGGAACCAACAGCGATATTTTAATATAAAACTCATTTGGGTGTAAGAAGCGAGGCAAGGGCACCATAGTAATTGGGGAGACTTGTCTTTCAGCTGGACGTCCTGGGCTCAAACACCCGTGACAACAGAAATCCACCCTGCTTAAGTGTCTTTGAGCAACACACTGAATCGCTACCAACTGCAGAAGAACTATTTTGATAGCTGACCTCGCATTTTGACCTCCATGTGGAAGGGTGCAAGCAAAAAAATGATTTGTCCTTTGGGGAATCAATAGAGTATCACAAAAAGCAGCTCTTTACCATTGTATAGGACAAAAAAAACTGTCTAGACTGTCCTGCTGGCCCATAACAAAGGCATATGTGAATAACAAAAGCATATGTGGATCTTGACATTAACTGGTAGTCCTCCTTTAAGACCAAAACTACAGTAGGTATGTAAACAGGTAAAATCCGGAACCAAATAATCACAATAATCCTGAAGAAGATTGGCTCCAATGATTGTGTTGCCACTAGAGGTCTCAATGGGCCTGAAAATTTGACCCTGGTCCGAACTGGCCAGGTAAGCACAACCTGAGCCTAACATTAATCAGCCCCTCCAAAGAGTTCCAGTGTTCAGAAGCGGTCGCACACGTTGCTCCAGTCCAGCTGAGAGCAGAGGACTGACAGAAGACAGCATGTTTGTTTAGATTAAGAGACTAAATCTAACACTTTAAATTGCGATTATCAATGAAATGTGCCAGGGCTTGGTGAGACATCTGTGATTTTAAAAAATACACTGATCTGGATTTGAATTATATTTCACTACCACTGTCGGTTACTAAACTTTGCCATTGGTGAAATACAATTTTCATTAAAGCTGAAGTCCCCCCACCACTGTCACCACCTATCAAGTCATTTTCTGATTGCTTTCCATTGTAATAATTAACAAATACCTTAAAGTTTGCAAGATTAACCAAAAGCTTTAATGCCCCTGTGGTACCTACAGTTTTTCTGTAAAGGGCTTCATCATTGATAAGAATCCCTTCCAATGGCAATCAATGTTCTGCGCAAGCAGGACAGCACTGATAAGATGCATGTGGTCTTTTGCCAAACTTGTGAAAGGAAGAGGTTGTCCTCTTTTTCACCCACACTTAATTTTTTTCAACACTGCAGTCTTCGTAGCTAATGCTTCAGACTTGTCTCATCATCCTATTTCAAGGCATTACACACGTAACTCGTGGTAACTGATGGTCTGCTCAGTGCTGAGTTAGGTAGAGAGCACAGGTGCAACAGTCAGAGACCTACACTTCACACTGAGGGAGAAGGCAGGGAAAGAGATTAGTGAGCAGCAGTGGGTGCAGTGCTCCACTTTTTTTAATTGGCGAGTACAAGCCTGGCCCTGTTAATCATGTACAATGACATTTTAGGCCACTAGTTAAAAATTGGCGCTAATGAGCACAGTAGGGGGAAATGTATTTTTCCCGCATGTGCCTAAAGATAGGCAAGTGTCAGGGAAGGAGGGTGTGCTGAGGCTGTATCAGAGCACGTTTGCCCTTTACATCAAATAGTCTACACTAGATGGGTAAACCGCCTGGCTTCTCCCTCAGAATCAAACAGGCTAACGGCTTGTCATACAAGCAAGAGAGGAACTACAACTTTGCCAATCTGTGAAAATTAAAGTCAAGGGGTTTGCAGAGAATGTGTGTAAACAGTCCAAAAGCAAAAACAACAGTGAAATTAAAAATATGAGGCAAGAATTTGTTCATTTTATAGACTGACACCAATACACATGCTGTCAACCTGAGTGAAAATTACTATGAAAGCAGATGAAGCAGTTCCTCAAGAAAAACAATAGTGTCATCTCCGAAATTCAGGCACTACTCAACCAGTCAGTCCTGTTGGGCTGGGACCGAAAACTTCACTCGTCACCGACTCTACCGAAGTTGGCAAAACGCCAAACGACTAGTAAAGATCTTTAGATGCATTCTTCAAATCCATATCCATGACCCAATTTTACAAATGTATTTAACATCTCAACAATGCATCATTTGGCAGTCTCAAATCTAGTCAAATATCACATATGATTACTAACCAATGCGAAGTCCAACAGCACTTTCATAAGAACTGCTGTTACACCAGAGGCTGCAGTCGAAAAACACACATGCACTGCAGCAGTTTGATGCAGAACATAGCATTAAAAAGGACTTCTAAATGACACAATGTTGCTTAACTATAGCTCTATTTTCACAAGACTAATTATCTAGTGATGTCTACTAATTTGCTATAATTGTTGAGGTCATCAGTGAATTTAATCCTGTGTGAATTTGCCATGCATGTAATTAGTACAAATTCCACATCAAATTACCAACTGTTTTTTTGGCAATCAAGTGGTCTGAATCCACAGCCCGGTAAATCCTGGGCACTTTGCTGTTTTTGTTTTATCTTTTAAGTGAGAAAATGTTGCTTTTTAACTGTTTGCTGTTAAATTGTAGCAGGGCACTACCTGTGCATATATAGAGTTCATTACATGACATGGTTTCAGAAAGACCGGTTCACACCTCACATCATGTATTTTTTTGTTACATAGTTTCCTTCTGGCATTGCGATCGGTGTGGCTATAAATTGTACTCAAAAGTGATTTGACATATCAGCCATCACACATGTTTAATTTGCACCTCTACATCAAGGAGGTATGATGGGCACATAGTCCTACTAACAGGGTTCAAATCACCTATTTGATAAAAGGTGAAACTATGAAAAATATTGGAAGCCACGATCGCAGACCACAGTAAAAGGTGGTTGACTCATTTCCCTGTCGAAGAAATCAAGGAGATAAGCACACGTGGGAGCACACATACGAATGCCTACACAACACACACACACACACACACACAAAAAGTCTGTCCATTAGTTTCCTTGTCTAATATGCAGACACCGTTTTCAGGCCATTTGTTCACAGGCCACAATAGGATTTTTATACTAATGATTAATTTAACTGAAATTGAATTCATGTTTAATGACTGATGTTCTGAATAAACTACTATTCACTTACAACCAGTAAGGCACTTTGCATTCATGTCAATTTCAGTTCCTGATCACCTCTGTGATAAATTACAGAAAATGTACTTTGGAATTCACCAGATAAGTTTGTTGTGTATGTCTCTGTTGAGCTGATGGTGGAACTGCTCACACGTCAATATGGCTCTAACCTCTCTCCATTTCTTTCTCTCTCTGAAGGAAGCATGTCCAGACATGTCGCCCTGCCTGCTCAGCCTTTTTAACCCATTCCTACGACACTTGCACCCTATACAATTGCCTCAAAGAATCACCTGACCCTGAGGGCAAAGGTCAAGTAACCCCCCTACACCCCCATTGGGCACAGGGACATGGACATGACAACCCTCCACCTCCCCAGATCAAGTGGTCTGCCTGTCCTCTACTGGTCTGCAGAGTGGATAAGCACAAACTAACTCCCTGGAGCAAATCTACAATGACATTCCAACCTGTGGCAAAAAAAAAAAAAATCATCTGAATAGCAATCACATTCGCCCACATTATACGATCCAAATCTTTGAGTTTGTCATCGTGTTTGTAAAAGTTGTTAATGTATTTAAAACCTGAGCCCTGAGGATGTAGAGGGAAGCCTCGCCTAGTCACACATCTGCAGCCAGCACAGCCCAATGCAGTCATGATAAATGTCTTTTAAGATTTAAAAGGTCCTAAAAAATAAAAACATTGAAAAAGATTAAAATATCAAATATCAATTTAAGATTAGTTTCTCGCATATATTCAGCTATCAATCCAGAACATCATGATTGTATGAATATATACTCTTAATGAAATATCAAGGCTGTGGCAATTTATATAGTAGAGTACATACTACATACCTTGAGCCTAACTTCACAGTTGACTTTTGTCATATTAACAATTCACACAAACAAATAAATGCATCTCCACACAATTAAAATCTATCACCTCTCAAATATAAGCCAGATAAACACCAAGTAGTAGACCAGCCATATCATTAGCCACCGGAGTTTGGTAAGGCAATACTTGGATGTTAATTTAACGTGTTCACAGTATAAATTTACAATATTTGCTATGCTACAACCTTAAAAAGGTGTGATAAAATGTGTTCAGCAGCTACAGAGGCAGCATGCACACAGCATGAGATCACCACAGTAGTGAAAGTAATAAATTGACGTTTACTGAATACAAAAGTCAACACAGTAATTCAACCACGATCACAAGGCAACAGATTGTGATTAAATGTCCAAAATGACCCTCAGTTTTAAATAACAAAATTCAACCATAACATTTAAATGCTTGGAAAGGTATAGACTAGAAGCAAGCAGGGAGGTGGATGGTAGATTTTATTGTTCATTGTAATTTACACCAGGCCTGTTATCTATAAATAGGGACTCTTCTGTACTATAGAAACACCAGCACTGTAACGGTAGGTGTTAATCCTGCAAAAACCTGTCCCATTTGCACACCCAGCACAACATGTCCAGCATAGCACAGGCAGAGTGACTGGGATTCCTTGGACGCTGCAGCCACGTTGTATCAAATGAATTACAGCAAAACTCCAGAAACACATGAAAACGTGAACCTGAGATCAAAAACAGACTAAGCCTATCTGGCAGGACAACACTAGCAGAGATGTGTGAGTGACCTGTGAGTCATTCCTGCTCTCCACAGGTTTACACCACCCTCTCAGCTTAGTGTGCAATATCTCCATTTACTGTCAGGTGTGAGAGTGACAGTAGGACTTCTCACATTTCAGGCTCACAATATCTATGCCAATGACAAAACAGTTTCTGGAGCACTGACTTTAAAAAATTACGTTTTAATTCCCCTAAATTATATAATGAATAGCATAATATAACCTATGTCTAAAAGTGGTTTGGTGAAAATACATTTATAATGTCAGATAGAATGTCATGTTCAGTATGTTGTGATATGCTTAACTGAAAGTCTTTTGAGCCGGTGAGTGAGCATGTCATACAACAGGACAGTGCATGTCTTCAAACGGCCTAAGTCAAGAGTGAGAATATTTTAAGCCATTTGTTACCACTTCCATGGGAAGCATGGATACATTATGATAAGGTTCCCCACGGGCACCAGCAGATTCTCTCATCCAAACCCACAAATATGCCCACCCTCAAAGAGTGAAATATTTAAGCCAAGTGCATATTAACCAAAAACAAAATCCCTTAACACACACAAGCACCTGCCTCTAAATACAGTGGGAATAAAATTCACACCTCAATGTTTACAAATAGCTGTAAAGTTATTCAAAAAATTCATGCCTGATGTATCTGGTCAGTTAGTTACTACTTCATTGGAGCCGCTATCTCAAGCTTCCTCATACTGCCACGAGGGACAGAGCAGCCATAAATAGGATGCAGACAAAGCAGTACACTGTGATGCAATTTCAAAAGTGTGACCCGAGGACTTGATTCACACTTGACCCATAGCAAGAAATGATAGCACAAATGGCTACATCAACCACCTCACCTGAGGAAGCTTTGATAGCCACCTCAGCTTGTCGCAGTTTAATTACAATGAGTCACCACAAAGAGACTGGAGAACCAGCAGTAAGGGTGAGATTAGGATCCAAGCTGGTGTGTGTGTGTGTGTGTGCGCGCACACACACACACAGAAGCAATAGAAGTGAAAGAGGAAACGATGCATGTGTGAGTTGAGTGGCACACCCATATACGAGTGCACCCATAACACAAACACATACAGACTAGCCTCAAAACACACTTGGGCATTTTTTTGTCTGCATATTCTGACTCAAATGCCTAGGTTAGCACACACACACACCCTTTCAAATTCAAACAGCCCAGCTGAGACTGGGGGTTGCTCTGCACCAGTGTAAAAAAATGTTTATCAAACACATCAGAGGAAATATGCTTCTTTTTTTTATTTATTCTAAAATCAACTCAAAGGACTAAGAGTTTCATTTTTACACTATTGACTGACTGTGGCTTTACACACACACACACCAAAGACAAGGGAGAAAAAAAAGGTCATGTGGCTCCTATGTATGCGTCTTCACTGGGTTAGGGTTTAAACATAAAAAAGAAAAATTTAGGTGTTAATGTTTTCTGTTCATCTCTGCTACATCAGACCCCTGCTAGGTTAGACCCACCTACTTACTACATCACAGGTAGTGACAATTACACACCACGCTATTAGTTAAAGCAGTAGGCCCAAATCCAAATTATAGGCAAGACGCCAAATTAATTGTTTTGAACAACCTCTCAAAACTGACCCGTGAAGACAGCTTCGTTTGATCACACTGTAAGTGAAAAGTCTGGTCCATCTGCACCTACACTGACTGCCTGACTGGTGGACTGTGTTACCTGCTTACCATGTTAGGGCATGAGAAAATACAATATTTAGCAAAAAACAAACCCAAGCAACGACATTTCAAAAGAATTATAAATTATTCCAAACTAAGCTCTCTAAAATATGGTTGGCTAATCTAACTCCCCAAGTGAAAAAAATAAAGCTGCTGCAGCAGAAATAAAAACACCACTTGTCTCAGTAGAAGCAGGCATACTCTTGTTATGTTAGAACCTGCTGCCAGTTCTGTGGCAGGTTACCATGATGCTAACTAAAATCTAATTAGCAACCAGAGACTTCACACTAGGCATTGTAATACTTCATATACTATTAGGCTACTAAGCATGCCCATAAGCACTACCACAATATATTAAAAAAAAGAGGATGTACAACCTTTACACCAGACAATCAGAGTTGTTTTTTTAGAGAAGAGCTTCTGAACTATGCTACACTTATGCTACAAGTCTAAATAAATTTACCAGCATGGTGCTAATTAACCACCCTGATACAAGAAAGCTCACAACACATGATCTTACTAGCAGGCCACAAAGGTGCAGTGAATTATTTCAAGTTGTAGGATATATTGGAAATATGAAAAACACTATACACAAACTATTACGACACTTGTGATTGACAATGGTAAAAAAAAACAAAAAAACGTCAGACATTACAGTAAACTCTGCTCTGTTGAATATTATCATGTTGGTGAAAGGCACAGGTGTATTTTTCTATGCACAAATGTGATGCAGGGACGCACGGTGACCTACTGTATGCAAAAAGCAAAGCCCATGCAAAACATACGCTTGCAAGAAGCATGCATGGACCTGTCATCTTCATATGCTCTACTGCTGCCAATTGTGCATCAGCCTCATCATTACGTCCGTACACATCCTGCTAAACATACTGACACTTCTCTCCATTAAAGATCACATCTAAAGATATGTTTTACTAAATTAAAATGACCACAAACTGAATGACCCCAGAACTTGTGAATTATTTCTGAAAATGAACTGACTTGATGTCCATAAAACCATATTACAGGTTCCATTTAAGGCTGCTGAGATCTACAAGTGAAATCAAGACCAGCTTCTGGAAAATAACCAACGAAACCTGTGAAAACCTGTTCCCATCACGGCAAATTTGAATACTACAAAGTTTGTGCTGAGTGGTGCAGAAAGGAGGGAAAGGGTGGGGGGTTCTCTACAGCCTGGCTACCACACGTGTGAGCAAGTACAAGAGGAGAGGCACAACTTCACCAGGAAATGGGGATGGGAGCCCATTTTGCCGGAGGGGTCTGAGAAGACAGAATGATGAGTCACAGAATGTCATACTAACATTCTAGATCGGCACAAACACTGCTCTGAAACAAGGGTGAAAAGGCAGATGAAAGGGAACGGAGGGGAGACACAGGCCAGTGGTATTTCTGCTACAAGCTTATGGGCGAGATTACAAGAATAAAATGTGTTAATCTACGGCAGTAATAATTTGACTATTGCCTGCATACAGTGCTAGTGTCAACAATTCTCTAATCCTTACTCGATAGAGTATGTGCAATATCTATACCCATTTAACTTATGTCAGCATGATATTGGATGCACAGACGGTATAAAACTAGCAGCGTTCCCAGTGGGAGTAAAAGTTAATACATTACTAGCGTTGTTGACAATGAAATTTCACTTTGACAAAGTGCTACATCCTCCTTTCTGAGATTAGATCAGACAAATTCAAATCCTTAGCTAAAAAAAAAAACAATAGCAGGCACAAAACTAAAAATCAAGCTTGCTTGAGCACAGGTATCACAGCTCATACTGTACATTTATAGACAACACCAATTTGGATTATCATATTGATAACTCATAATACATACAAATTCTAAAATTGCTTCCACCGACATTTTAATAGGGTGGTGAAACGAGATTTTAATAACCTCTAATCTCGAGTTTTGTTTCTAATGCATGTATTTTTACATTTTTGTTAATAAAAATGGGTCTACTGTATGTGAATCACAATTTTTTATTGTGATCTTTTGGGTTTTTTTTTTCATTCACTTACTCAGGACCCTGACAATGAATGTTCACTTCAGTCATAAAAAATTAAACAGAGACATTAGACCAATTTGGAATTGCCATTGCTATCAGTCTTCACATTTGATTGGCTGAATTCACATGATGCCACAAAATGTTACACTGATGACACAGGCAGAGAGATAGTTCCAACCTGTAGTGACAAGTGAGGCAGCAGGTGTATTTTGTTTACTGATATTTTGGGTGGCAATACTTTGTGGATTAATACAGTTAAATTTCAGGGAATACTCACTCTCACTATAAGAAAAAAGTACAAATTGTGTTTTGAATAATTGCATTCCCCTGCTCTGTTTTCACATTCTTTTCTATCTGCTATCTGAAAATCATACTTCCAACATATCCCAACTAAAGCGGATTAACCCAAATAGCATTTTTTTCTTTTCTGTGGATCATTTTTTTTTATCAAGAAGCAACTTCTGTATCTGTAATTATCAATAAACAGAGATGGGGGGGAAAGTGAAAGCTGCTGGTGAACACACACCCAGGGGTATGTCACAATGGAGGAAGACGGCTAACAAAGTCACACCAGTAAGTGTAAAATGTGAACTGGCTTAAATATCACAGTTGCCCTTCCAAAATAAATACACCCTCTGATGAACAAGTACATTAAATACCAACAAATTGGGCTATTTATTGCGAAGCAGGAATAGTCACATGATTCTCACATGATTTTAACAGTCACATAATACTGTTCAAAAGGGTGTGAGGCTGTTTCATACACCCACAAATTACAGAAAGTTTTCTCCTGACACGTTCTACCATATCAGACTCATCAGAACTATTAGTACTGTGCATTCCTGCTCCTCCTCCTCTCCACCTCCTGGCTCTTCAATGTGGCTTTCAAAGGGATTTCCCTCACATTAGGTTAGGAAAGTTCACCGAAACAAAATGCCATCTGATAAATATCTTACTATGTAAGGTGGGTGGCTTCACAGCCAAGATGCTATTCTAACAGTTATTACACTAATAGTACAATCCACAACGTGGGAGTCAAGATAACTGCACTTTAAAAAAAAACAAAAAACGACTACTGCAGTCAACATACATGTTCACTCAGGTCATGTAGGTCTAATTTAGGTGGAGGCACAACCCTTTCAGTTAAGTGTTACTGTGACAGAACATAGGACAAAATATAAGTCCTGCAAAAATGATATCAGTTAGCACACTGTCAGAACTAACGGGAATTCCTAGAGGAAAAAAACTAAGATTATCACTGCAACAGCTCATTTTTTTCCCTGGGCCTGGACAGAGGTGCCTGACAGGGTCTCATGTTCTCAACGCAGTTAACTCCAATTTGACATTTGCAGAAATTTCAACAAGATAATTAACTACACGGGTAGTTGTCAGTTATGCGTATCTGAAATGACTGAAGCGTAGTTAAAAGTGAAGAATGCCTCCCTCACATTATATTTAACACATAACACCGATCTGTGCTCAGAAGGAAGTAGAAGGGGCGGGTTTAGGCGCACAATAAGAACGACCTTTTTCCTCTCTTTCGGTCCATTACTCAAATAGGCTCATGTTCAAGACCAGTGTTGAGCAGCATAAAATAACACGTACAACCCCTCGAAGAAATAATACTTTAAGTCACTTAACCGATTAGATCACGGCAGGAGCAAATTTAAATGATTTATGCATTTAAATTTACTCAGTGTCCAAGCCACCAAAGCAGTGGTGCGAAGCTAGGAAATGCGTAAAAAAAGGCAAAGGGCGAGATGGCAACGACTCAAGAGCCCATACTGCATCAAGCAGCTCCGATGAACCAGCTATCCTCGTTAACGAAATCAAAAGGTCCTGTCTAGAAAACTAACCTTACAGCGACGAGCTGCAACCTCAACGACATATTTCTTTTTGAAACCATCTATACATGTTAAAACACACTGGTTTAGCATCGTTAAAGATAATTACAGTCTTCGTTTAAACGCGACTATTAAAGTTAAACTATCAGAAGTTGCGACCCATGATTGCAGTCGCTTGGCTGAGCGCCACATTAACCATCTAATGTTGGTTAACCTTACTGGCGAATAGATTCAGAAATGAGTCAAGCAGTTAGACAAATAACTTCGCCAACTAGTTCTCTGATGTTAGCCATCAAAGTTACAGTAAGATCAAAACTGTGACTAATAATACGCTTGCAAAGGCAACGTTAGATACCGAGATGAGCACCAAAGGCAGTTCAAAGCTAACGTTAAATAAAACAAAATCCGTATAAACATGAAGGACACCACACTGTAAAGTCGAAGAGCGATGATTTACAAACTTACCGGGGTTTTTTGGTCAATAAGAATCCAATAACCGCCTGCAACACAAAAAAATATATTCAATTTAACAGCCCATTCACCAAATTCTGCCAGTCGAAAAAAAAGACCAGCCTTAGATAACAAGCTCGGTAACGTAGCACGAAATATACTGTCAGTCCGGTCTCTCCTTTTCATTTTTTCCCTCCCAAGCCAGTAGGTGCAGTGTGCATTTGTTGACACTGCCAGGCAGCCGTGATCCGTACCGACTGTGCCTCCGTCTCTCCAGCCTGGCTGCTTTTGCACCTCCCGCTCAAAACTGGGCTTCAATGCGAAAAATAGTCCATAATAGTCCAAGTTGTATCAATCACCCCCATATGTCTGTTCCATCGAAACGTAAAATTATTTTTAATTTATTTTTTTTCGAATATTTCCCCCTTAACTCCTGGATTAAACGGAGCGCTGAACGGGCGCAATATTTTTTTTACCGTTACAACGCAGCAAAGTCAGAAATCCCTTTTCTTTTTGCTAGCATGCTAAGCTAGCAGGCTAGCTGCTAGTAGTAGTACAAGCTGGCAAAGCTGGCCAACTGGCTAACGTCTCCCCGCTGCGGTCGGTCTCTCTTCTCTTCCACGTATTCCCCCCGTTCAGTCCGTTGATGGTCTCGTACGGAAATCAATTGCACTGTTTTTTTGCTTCCGTTAGCTGCCGCTTCGTTAAAACAACGTAATTTCACTCTCTAAAAGCACAGATAGTTATATCTTGAGCGCTTGGTTTCACCCCCCTCTCAGCGACAGCCTTCTCCTCGCAGCATCCTCTCCCCGCAGCTGCTGAAGCAATCGCTGCTCACTCGAAAATGGCGCCGAAAGATACACTCCTCATTCAAATTCGTTAGAGCCTCCCATTCTCCCCATTGGCTGGCTGTGGAGCGGACTCCGCGCCGCTGATTGGAGGAGGAAAATGCACTCTCGAATGATCTCGCAGCCCACGCAGCGTTCAGCACAGAGAGAAATTAACTCTTTGGCTCCCTTAACGGCAGAGGCTATAGAAATTGCTTTAATGTGAAAACTTTCTTTCATGTTTAAACCAGGGTTTTTTTTTAGGGTGAGAAATTAAATAATTGGTCAATTATGGTGACAGTGGACACTGATCATGTCAGTTTTAAACACTTAAACCTACACAGCAACCTACATACACTCACTCTGCTTCCCCTTACCAAAGACCTATAATAATCCTATAAGAAGGATATTTCACAAAAACAGAACACAACCTTAAACGGCGTGCAGCTGCTGTAGGTCAAAAAGGCTACCACAGAAAATGTTATGGTAATACCATTGTATATATTTTTTAAAACCCTACAGTAGCATAAGGTCATTACACACTCCATAGACACACTCAGTCCTACAAAAATATTATACAGATATTTTAGTGGTTACAGGAACATTACAGTGACATTGGATTCCTTAACGTAATTCTTGCATGTTACAGTGAATTTAAGCAGGTGTCCTTCATACTAAAGTTTAATATAAAGCGCTTTCTTGGAGGGGGGGACTCAAACCCGCAGCCTGTGCCTATGAGCATGATAGATGGCCACAGTACCAATCAAGTTCATTCTAAAGCCCACGCCACAACCATAACCAAAGGATAGATCTTGTACCAGTCCGGGACTGATTTCGAAGGCAGGGTGGCCTAGTGGTTAGACGACCCAGGTTCAAGCCCTGTGTTGGCAAACATCCACACTGCTTAAGTGTCCTTGAGCAAGTCACTGATTTCGTACCAGCGATACCATACATAAAAATGTGAATTAAGATATATCCTTGGTCTTTACATATACTTTTATATAGCGTCATGACATATATCACATTGTGTCAGAGTGTGTAATGACTTTTACATGTGGTGTTTGCATGAAAGTATTTCCAGGTTGTATATAAAGACATTTATACAGTGTGTGTTAGTGCATAATGCATGTATAAGGGGAGTTCTATACATTATGCATATGTAAAAGTATTGGACCAGGGTGTATAAGACTGTTGGACACACTGCAATACATTTCTTCTCTTTGATATAGGTCCTATTAGTGTCCGTACAAAAGTCTATAAAGAGTCACAAACAGTCAGACGACAGCTGAATAAAAGACATTAACAAGGCCGTAGATTACAGGAGATTGTCTCAGGACAAAACATGAAGGAAATCCGTGTCTCCTCATAGGTCCTGGTAGTTGCAAGCCAAAATAATAACTGCATTATTACTAAGTTTAAAGTATGGCTATACATGTAGTAGCATGACTACCAAATTGCTGATTGATAACTTCACATATAACCACATTTCTCTCATGATTTAATGGGCAAATTCAATCATGAGGCATGTTGGGGAATATATGAACAACCTAAGCTTTCAGCTCGGACTCAATGAGGTAAAGGGACTGCTCTGCTACAGAGACTCAGTCAGCAGTTATATTCTCATTCCACGCCACTTCTGATCATAATGTGCGGCTGGGTTTGAAAGCCACTCTCTCTTACTTTATTTCTCACAGTTCATATGAGGAGCTTGCTTTCTTATCTTAAATTGCTGGTGTGACATCACATTGCCGTCTCAAATTTTAATTAAGTTTCCCTTTCAGTTGCTCCATTTATTCCCCCCCCCCCCCACACACACACACTTTTGACTGATTTGTTTGCCACACCTTTTTAAAGAGAAGTGGATGTTTAGTTTAAAAGAAACATAAGCCATAACTAAATTAAATGACATAACTGCTTCTTCTCTATTAAATATTAGCTAGGCAACACCGTACTGGTGCACACACCGCTGTACATGCAAAGGCCAAAGCAGGGACGGGTTGGGCTGCACAGCTCTGCCACAATAACCTCCCTGTTATCACATCTAGCATAGTGTACCTCGGGCAAGATAAACAGAGACAGCCATTTCATCCCAATGCATACATAACAACAATACATTATGTTCACCTGTTATGTCAGCAGGAGGCTCTACCAGAGTCTGGCACCCACTGGATAGCCAGTGTGCACTTTGGCAAAATAATTACAACCTGCTATGAGAGTTTTACAGTGAGTTTTGGGCAGTCAGTTGTGCACATCTTTAACAAAGGTAATATTCCTTTTCTGTCTTTGGAATGGCATTTAATAAAAATTGAATTGCTAATCAACTACTGGTGAAAAACGCACCCTGATGTAATTTCATTTTTTCATTCATGCTGATGACATTTTGAAACTTTCTAATGCTTTAGTCCATAAAAAGCACATGTTTTCAGGGCATAGCTGTTTCTGGTAGTAAAAGCAAGAGTTCTTTTTTTTTTTTTTTTTTTTTTTTAAACTCGTGGAGTACAAAAGCAGACTATGAGAGAGAGGGCGTCCATTGTGTATGCATTCTGGTGTAGTGTGGACAATGGGGCGGAGAGGAAAAAAACACACTTGTTTACAGATAAACTGGTTTGGACAGGAAGCCAGTAAGGAGGAGCTCCGTGTTGTTAAACAGGCATGTGGAGAGGCAGGGATGAGCCAGCAAAAACACCACCATGGCCATAGGGAACACCATGATGCAGTATCCAAAGACATCACGCACGCACACACACACACACACACACACACACACACACACACA
>OMOV01097708.1:0-17426 GCA_900312565.1 Beryx splendens | reverse complement strand
AATGGATGTTGTTACGGGTCACTTGTATTCTCTGCAAGACCGACTGTCAATAGTCATGCTGCAGTGGCAAAGAGACTCAATCTCTTTCTGTCTTATGCGCAGGTCTAAAGATATGTGTGCTACGCATGTCTGTGTTTCAGGTGGGGTTGGAGAAGATGGCTACCGAGCACACCCGACTCATCTACATGACTACCGGGGTGCTGCTGCAGAAACTGGTGTCCGCGAAGGTCCTCACGGAGTACTCCCACATCTTCATAGACGAGGTGCGAAAGACGTGAACGAGATCAGTTTTAACGTAGATCTGTCTGTCGTAGCATCGGCATTACGTTTTATTTTTTTATTTTCTTGACAGCTCGGTCCTGAAATCACCCATTCCTGTCTGTCTCTGTGTCCCAGGTTCACGAGCGGACTGAGGAGATGGACTTCGTCCTGCTGGTTTTGAGAAAGCTCCTCCGTTCCAACTCTCGTTACGTCAAGGTAGTCGCGAGGTCCGAATAAGGTTCCCCTCCGCCAGCTTTTGTCGCTGGGCAGTCGAACTGTCACTCACAGCGTCCGTGTTTTTTCCAGATCATCCTCATGTCAGCCACCATAAACTGCAAAGAGTTTGCTGAGTACTTCGGCACCCCGATCCGCGGCAGGATGAGCCCAGCCTACATGTTTGAAGTCGAGGGGGCCCCCTATGCCATTGAAGAGTTTTACCTTGATGACCTTCAGAGCCAGTTTCCATACAGGGTAAGGAGACGGTCATCATTTGCTGATGCTGTTATTTACTGTATTGCAAAGCCCAATAGTTTGTATGTGTGTGTGTCTGTTTTGACAGGTCGAGTCTCCGTATTCGGAGGACCCGAACATCTCGGTGGAGATGTACAACCTGGCCATCAGTCTCATCCAGAGCTTTGACGAGATGGAGAGCAAAGACCCGAGGTGAAGACTCTCCCGGTCTTTTGAGCACTCGACGGCTTAAACAATCAAACAGACACCACATTTGTCGCCCTTTCGTTCACTGTGTGTGTGTGTGTGTGTGTGTGTGTTTGTGTGCCAGCAGCAAGGCAGGGAAAGAAGGCGGCTTGTCTTTGTCAGAGAGAGGTAGTGTGCTGGTTTTCCTCCCTGGTATGAGGGAGATCGCCTACATGCAGGAAGCCTTGGCCAAGCTGGTCCGCAAAAGGTGAGCTTTTTGAATTTGCCTCTTTATCCTCTTGATCATGAATTGTACAACGTTGAGTACATACGGGAATGATTTAGGTTACGTCCTCTCTTCACAGCGGCGGCGGCCTTTTCCTCATTACTCTGAATGGAAAGGGCACGCTGTTGAGTGTCCTAGAGAGTGTGGAGAGTTTAGCATGTTTTAAGTGTTTTTCAATAATTGCATAGCAACAGCCGGAGCCACAGCCGTTATTTCACAGAAGCATCCGTTTAATGCATGCCAACTGGAACAGTGGTGCCCGGTGCCCTCTGGCTTTCTATGTTTTAGTCAGTTACAAACCTTTCACTTGAACTTCAGTCGGAATTAGCATTTCTGATGTCCATTTTGTTTGCTTTCCTACGTTACTTTACCTACATGAATGTTAACACATTTATGGTGGACGCGCTGCTGTTCCTCAGATTGCAGGTGTATCCTCTCCACTCCTCCGTGACTACGGACGAGCAGAACGGCGTGTTTCTGGTCCCTGTCCCTGGATACAGGAAGGTAAGAGCCCTTTACCTTATCTGCCTCACGATGTGCCCTCAGTGCCCAGTGTACTGACGATCTCTTCACCTCCACAGATCATCCTTTCCACCAACATCGCAGAGAGCTCTGTCACCGTTCCGGACGTCAAATATGGTAGTTGCTCCTTCCGCTGCTTGGTTTTATGTTTTCTCAGTGTGTGGTTTTACAAAATCACAATTGGTCAAACTTCACAGTGTTTATTTGTTGTTACAGTGATTGACTTTTGCCTGACCCGTCACATGGTCTGTGACAAAGAGACCAACCACCAGTCCCTACGTCTCACCTGGGCGTCCAAGACCAGCTGCAACCAGCGCAGAGGTACGACACCTTTCAGTGCAGCAGACGCCCACAGAGGACCAGAACTCGGAACAACAAAAGCATTCACTTCCGTCCTCTCTCCCTCTTTCGCTGTCTCTGTCAGGTAGGGCAGGGCGAGTGTCTAAGGGATTCTGTTACCGGCTGGTCACCAAAGAATTCTGGAAGAATGAGATCCCGGACTACATGATCCCCGAGATGCTGGTGAGAATGAAAGAATGTGCCGATGACCAGAGATTTTCCAGAAGAAGCACTTCTTGATATATGTAGTGACTGTGAAGCTGCTTTGACCCCACCTCTGATCCCGATCCATGCCCTGCTGTTTGCCTTCCTCTCAGTGCGCCCCCCTGGCCAACATCATGCTGAAGGTGAAGCTGCTGGACATGGGAGACCCCCGCGCCCTCCTGTCCACAGCCCTCTCACCCCCCAATCTCAGCGACATAGTGAGGACCGTGCTCCAGCTCAAAGAGGTCCTGAAACACTGCAGATTGATGAATCAACACCCCCTCCCCCCTCCTGAGAGCGCCATTAATGTCAACCTCGCTGCTGAAGTAGAGATAAACATGTGGTGTAATGATGAGTGTTAGGTATTTGGGTGGGCAGCTGACCACCCAGCTCTGTCACAGTGCATTAGAGAGGGCGACCTGTAGTGCTGGGTCAGGAGCTTTGTGTCAGCCAGTGTTAGCACTGTCGCTGGGTTTGCAAGTCTATTAGGTGAGAATAATGTAGGGCAGTGTTGTGTCGTGTGTGTGTGTGCGTGTGCGTGTGTGTGTGTGTGTGTGTGTAAGGGAAAGAGGGACAAGTGTGTGTTAACTTTGTTTTGTCACTGAGAAAAAGAGATTTAGGCCCTCCTGCATGAAATGTTGGTGTGATCAGATGTCCTCTTAATTTCAAATCAGTCGTTTATGTGCCCAAGTGTTGGTTTCATACTTTAAAACTGTTTGTATAACGAGTTGAGGTATTAGGAGTTTAATATCTGAATATTAACAAGGAAGCCTTGTGAAAACAGACTTGAACAAATGGGGGCGGGGGAAGAAAACGTCCCATCATCTTTACACTGGATGGATGTTTCATTCTGTAGATGGGTGCGCTGTCCGGGGTAAACAACGGCAGAGGTCAAAATGAGGACGGGGACCTGACGTTCCTGGGCCTGGTGCTGGCTCACCTCCCGGTGGACCTGCACCTAGGAAAGATGATTGTGCTGGGCCACGTGTTTGGCTGTCTGGACGAGTGCCTCATCATAGGTCAGTCTGTCGTCATGCTATTGGAATGGGCCTCAATTACTGGGCGTGCGTGTTTATCGTCCCAGAGACTCAACTCTGTGCATGTGTCTGCATGTAAAGCATAATTAGACCCCTTCTCGTATCTCTCCAGCTGCCTCGCACTCCCTGAAGAGCTTCTTCGCCATCCCGGCCCTGCAGCAGCTGGCGGGACACAGGTGAGTCACGCCCAGCAGCTTCACTGACTCAGTAATGTGATATTTCGCTTTGGGAGAACATTTTCACTTGCATGCGCGTCTCGATAAGAATGCAGGAACAGTCATTCTCCAGTCGTAGCTCCCAAGGGGGGTTTGGCTGCCACCACCAACACCGAGGCTCTTTTCCCAGGCTGCCTGTCAGTATCGATCAATACATGACAGAAACTTCATCCTTACACCACAGGTTCCCCCTATAGAGGAGATGATCCGATTAGATCTCCGAGCACCTCGCCGCATAAATGACATATTAATGAGAAACAACTGATTTTCTTGAAACTACTCCTGTATAACTATAACTCCTTAATGCTTTAAAATACGGAGTTCATATTAATATTCAGTTCATATTAATATCATACCACCCAGGTGTTATGTGAAGACAAGTATGTTGACATTGAAGTCTTAATATTATGTTAATTTGTTAATTAATTCGCTTAATTAATGTTCTCATTGGCATACGTGGTTATGTTTAATATATCATGATTATGACGGGACATATATGATATATATTTAATTTCAACATAAAACAAGTAACAGCAAAGGGATCTGTTACCCATTATTATGGGAACAGAAACTCTGACAAATACATTAAATTGATTGAAGTGCCTAGATTTCATGGAAAATTAAAGGATTGATTTTCTTACGTATGCGTTACTCTAATAGCGGCGCTCCCAGCACTCAGCGAAACGGACTGTTTGTAAATAAGAGCAAGAGACCGTCCAAGCTGCTCAGTGGAAAGTTTCTGTCCTCTCAAAATCTTGGCGAGTATGTTTTGGCAAGCCGGAACAGACCCCGTATACCATACAGACATCAACTGACACGACCAGACGGAGTCGGTAGCTCATTACAGTGCAAGAAAAGCTCATGAGTGCAAAATAGCTATACAGGCACGAGGCACGACATCATGTCATGTGCAAATGAAGTGATCGAACTGCAGCGAGGATAAAGAGGCAAGCAAACAGAATTACTTCTCGAGAGACATAACATCTGAAACAGAATTCATCATCCTCATCTAACAAACACAAGTGTTGATTGACCGAACGCAGTCTGACCATGAATTATGAAATCCTGTACGTTAGAGATGCCCCGGTGACTCTCTGGTGTAACGTGGTTTAGAAGGTGGTAGCTCAGCGTGGTTCATTTCTCTGCCGAGATTTCCCAGAGAGCCACGCCATGCGCTCCAGTTTCACCCGGTTCATAGCCTACTGTCAGGCCAAAGAGCCGTCTGTATATCATGTGAATGAATCCTTTCAACCAGAACCGACCTGCATCCGCTCCAGAGAGCCGCCATTTATGGTATGTTTGTTTTTCTGTTGTCTAATGAATATGTGAATTTCCAGGAGCAAGCTGGCCTTTGCCCAGGGCATCCCGAGTGATGCCATGGCTGTTGTCAATACCTTCAAGGTAATATGTTTGACGCTAACTCAACCCCTCAGCAGCATGTGATGTTGTTCATATCAGCCTAATAGCTGTTGTTTACTAGTCCCTTTCCTGTTGTCTCTTACCGTTAGGCGTGGCACTCATCCAAACAAAAAGGACAGCTGAGACACCCAAAGGTGAGGAAAGACAGCAGTCAGACATGAGCTCCTTGTAAAAGCACATGCTTAAAACTTGGACAGTGTAATTTCAGAGGTGGGAAGTAATACGAAAGAAATACATAGCACTAATGTTCTACTAACAAGTCAACACTGCATTTAACAATGAATTTAATTATCCTAACTTGTTTTCAAAATTAACATCAAACTACATTATTTCTCTGTCCCATCGGTAAAGAGTTAATCTAGCCCCATGTGAAGGATATGTGGCATGTTACTGTAGCACAGAGAGCCCCTACTAAAGAGAAATACCATGTAAGCCATGAGATTGTCTGATTGTGGATAGTGTGTTTTAAACGCTTCTGTTTGAGGTCGTCTGGATGTACAGTGTTTCTGTTGATGTCTCTGCTGCTCGCTCCTCCTAGGACGAGCTGGACTGGGGAAAAGAGAACTTCGTTCAGATCAAGAGGATCCGAGAGGTACGGCGACCGGTCCCATGCATCAGGACCGTACGGAGTCGTGTTACACGAGTTCCTGGAACCACATTACTTACCGGATTATTTTTTTAATTGCCCGTCCTAGATTATCAGCGAAAGAAGGGGGAAAAAATCCGTCCTGCCGTTAAGGAAATCCTTGTCTTCATTTTAGGACACCCTCACTTACTCCACTAGTGATGTCTGTAGTCGGGGGTTAGCAAGGATGGAGCTTGTTTCTGGGAAATGACTCACAGGCAAAGTCATGGAGACTTACATGCTTCAGTGAAGTTGATCCAGCAGCACTGGAGATAAAGTATGTCGTCTGTATAAGGCAGTGCCATTTTTCAGTAGCAGTAGAGCATAAAACCAACCTGAAAAACTGCCAGTGTTGTATTCAATAGCAATTGCCACAATGATGTTTATCGACAGTAGGTGGTTTGTTTACAATATTAGGTAAGCTTAGCCCAGAAAGCGAGCAAGAGCCCTTTGTTGTGGCACTGTGCTTCTGTCTGATCATCTAGGACGGCAGTACTGACAGTGTTTGAAAGTCTGTTGGTTCAGTGAGAGGTTGTAGCTGAGACTGAATGCGATAGCTTGTGATCGTAGTAGGTTGGTGGCCTGTTCTGACGGCCCTCGGTGGTTCTAAAGATAAGCTGCTAATTGAGCAGACTTTTCCTCATGTCATCGCCAAAATGTCAAATTGCATTGTTGATTTTGCGGCGAGGGTTAAAATCATGCAGCCCCAGTCTTCCTAACCAGTGACTTGACTGTCCAGGTTGCAGAGCTCTATGATGAACTGAGGAGGCGTGTGTCCTTGTTCAACATGTATGTGACGGAGAACTCTCTACCCACGGACTACACCAGCATACACAGACAGAAGTTCCTCCTCCAGGTTAGTGTTAGCGCAGGCACGGCCGTGTGAAGACTTTCCCATGCAGTCACCTAGGCTGAAGGTTCATATCCAACCCAGCCAAGAGAAATGTGTTATAACTACAGCTAGATCTGTTTTTAATTTAGAGTAGAGGCTCACACTTCACAGTGCCCTATCTTGAAAGTCAGAAGTATTTTCTGACGTGCTCACATGTCTAACGGCAGATCCTGGGAGAGGGGCAGTGAAGTCGGGGGGTTCCTCTCACCTTGCTTCCTTGTGTCTCGTACAATTGGTTTTTTGCAAATCACGTCACACTTTGAACAGTCTGTCAATAAAAGTTTCTGCGAGCGAGGCTGTAACCTACATCTCTCCAAGCTCTCTCTTAGCCGCATTGCTGCCCCTCAACCTGTTTCGGGACACGTCTTCTCTCCCTTTGTCTCAGGTGGTCATCGCCGGTGCCTTCTACCCCAATTACTTTGGCCAGGGGGAAATGGATGAGGAGCTGGCCTCCAGAGATCTGAACGGCTACGACCCCAAAACAACAGTGGTGGTATGACGTTTAGTGTTGGGATCCGAGAGCCGGTTACAATTTGGAATCGGTTTCATAGAATTGCGGATCCATAAAAACCTGTGACTTTTGCTTCTGTTTATCTCTACTTAAACAAATAGTTCACCCCAAAATTTACATTTAGTCGTCATCTACTCCACCGTAGAACTGTAGCATGTAACCAGAGATTTGCCACCCCTTCCTGGTGTCTGACATGAACGTGTCTGAGTATGTTCTCTTTTTATATGTGATGGATTTCTTTTTATATAAAGTACATGATAAGTTTTAGGGTTTGTCAAACTAACGTCCGGCTGCGTGTTGGGTCCCAGGTGAGGAACCTCCCACCATACAGCTTCCTGTACTACAAGCAGCTGCAGTCTCTGTTCCGGCAGTGCGGCCAGGTCAAAGCCATATCCTTCGACAGCAGCAGGTACCTGGCACCAGCGCAGCAAATCAGACGTCATGCCTCAGCGCTTTATCTGTTTTAACCTGTCTACTTACAGAGAACAATGAAAGGGCAAACTTATCATTGTGTGTGTGTGTGTGTGTGTGTGTGTGTCCTCAGAGCATATGTGGAGTTCTACAGGACATCCCAGGACTCTGGTGTGCTGCCAGAGGTGTCCCTGGCCCTCCTGTCCAGTCAGAATCTGCCCCTGGATCTGTCTGTGTACCCCAGTGAAGCCGTGGAAAACTGTTCCAGGGGCAGAACCATATCACACATGAAATACACACGGTACAGAACTTATCTAGTCGCACGTCATCGAGAAGAGCTGTCCCTTTCTCTCTGTCTGAGCGAGTGAATACAGTTGCTGCATTGATTTGAAAACATCCCCTTCTTACCCTTGCTCAGTGAGCAGGGAATTTCAGAAGAGCACAAAGGTTCGGCTATTTCTGCCTTTCGGGGGCCGAGATGTCCCATCAGTGACCGTCTGGATTTTTGGAAAGTGGGACCCCCTGCACCCACAGGCTGCACCGCTCAATGCCCTTGCACTGAGCCTTAATGTAATCTGACATCCTAGCACTCTGCATGACTCTCCACAGCAATCACTCGGACTCAGATAGGGGAGGTTTTAGGCGGAGACAGCTCCAGCGTCTTCCTCCCTCTTTCTGGAAGACGGGCCTGTCATCGCTGGGAGTCGGGGTGACATTGGCACACAGCCATTAGAACAGTGACGCAGCACACTGACTGTCCTGACCCATTACTTTCCTCTAACAGTGATACTGCCGTTTACCTAAAAGTGAAGCCGCTGGCATGTTTTGATACCTCGTTTAGCTTTTCCACTAGTTACTTGTTGGCCCTAATATTTGGGGTAGCAGGGTGCTGCAGTGAGAAGGGAGACCGCCCTTCAACTAGAGGCCAGGGCTCCAGCCACCATATCGAGGAGTATCCGCCCTGCTAAAGTGTCCTTGAGCAAGACACTGAATCCCTAACCAGCTCCAGGGGTGCTGCTCTGTATCTGACCCTCTGCTTCGACTCCCTGGGGAGGGGACAAACAAAAACCGAATTTCTCCTTCAGGGGGATCATCGATGACTGCAAGCAACATGCTCAACAAACCTGCAGAAGTCCATTTATTTCCTGTAAGGCCGAGCGACCGGAGAAAACCGGTTCCTCTGCTCAGATTTGTGTGCTTCCTTGTTTCCCGACCAATCTGATTTCATTCCATTGAGCAACAGTTTTACTTGGCAAGTGCAACGTAAACGAGGCTTATTACAGCCATTCAAAGCTTCCCGGCTGTTTCTAACTTCTGTTTTAAAGACGACAAGGAGAAATGTCACCTAACGTTCAAGCCCTGACCCTCCCGGTCCTCTGTGTGCTGTCGCCGTGCAGGGTGAACGTGGACTTCCAGAGCCATTCCGTCTGCCCAGTGGGAGTGCTGAGCAGCACCGTCGACCCAGACCAGCTGCCTCCCACCCGCCTGTTTGTGGTCAACATTACGGAGGTCAGTCCTCCAGCTCTAACTTGGTCCTACACAGCTACATTTCAGAGGAGTTGCATTAAAAGTTATTATCAAGAATGAGAAATCCGGGTGAAACACTACTGTGTGCAGTTGCCCCATCTTACCGTGAAGCTTCATGTTTCAGGGTTTTAGAATGACAGCAGGTCGTGTTGACTGAACTTCCGAAGCCATTAAGGATGCGTCCGCTCTTAATTTGGGTCTGTGCTGCAGGTGGTGGAGGTGGGTCACTTCTGGGGCTTCCAGGCAGACGAGGTCAACATGGGGAGGCAGCGCCAGCTGACAGCCGAGATTAACATGCGTGAGCTGCTTCCTGTCACCGTGTCCCTCTACCCCAACCTGCTGTGTCTGGCTCCCTACTCCGAGAGCAACGACCAGTGCCTGTACTACCGTGCCAAGATCCTGCACTTGTGTGGAAGCTCAGTGGAGGTGCACGTCGCTCACACACAGAAAACTCACTCTGTCAAGATACTTCAAATCTCTTCTACCTCTGTCTTCTGTGATTTGTCTTCTCATTAGTTTTCTTAGCACTATGAGCATTCTGTGGTCACACACGCTTTCACATGTGCACTCCTTACAGTTGGTTGCTTGTAGTGTTGGTGATCTTATTCTACTGTTGCACTCACTGTCATTCAACTAAATTACTAAAATGTAAACGTGAACACAGACCAATCACTATTAATAACTGAGAGAGGAGTGTGATGCAGTTGTTGGAGCAGATGATGGACCGGTGCATGTTTTGTTTCCTGTCTTCCTGCAGGTGTTCTTTATGGACTTTGGCAATACAACGCGAGTGTCCTGCAGCAGCCTTAGGGAGCTCCCTATTGACCTCATGGCACACCCATTCCAGGTAGCAATACCTCGCATGGCGAGGTTGATGGAAGAAAAGCATCGCATACACAAGTTACACAATGTCGTTCCACCCCCGGAAATGTTGAGTTGACGGTAACGCACACACTTAAACCCTACTTGTGGTCCCAGGCGCAGGAGTTCCGTCTCGCTGGCATAAAACCCTCGGCCCAGTCCATGATCCTGGGGAACCAGTGGAGCAGCCGCGCCCGTGACCGCTTCATCATGCTGGTGAAGGGCCGTTCGCTCATCGTGTCGCTGTACTCCATCCTCCACGGCGTCATGCGCGTGGAGCTGCTCGTCAGCACGGAGACGACAAACGGCAGCGTGACCGACATCTTGGTGGAGGAGGGACACGCCGTCAAGGCCGAGGAGTGCTTCGATTCCAAGGTAGCGTAAAGGTCAAGCTTCCCACAGGAAATGAATCAGTTAGGGTGACGGAGGAACAAACTAAACAAAACGAATAACATGCTCAGCTCAGTGCGTTCTGTCTGCCATTTCTGTTTAATATGCAAAGGAATAAACTCCAATCAACTAGTTTCTATTGTGTTTGACAAGTCAAATTCATAGCAGCTTACTTGGAGGCTACCGTTCAGTCGTGGTATGTAATGGCACAAAATAGATAATCTGAGATATTTATCTTACTTGCTACTACTAACATTTTAGACAGGTTCTGGTGATATTACGGCATCGTGTGTTCTAACAGTGTTGCATTACTCACACGATGCTTCCAAAATATTCTCTTCAGTGGTCGCAATGCCACGTTTCCCCCAGCAGATGTCGCACTCGGACACTGTGATCAACGTCGCTTTGCTCTCAATGAAACTTAAAGCATGAATAATAAGAGTTGTGGATTTTTAGGATTTTCCAGTTAAGGCAGCCCACCTTCACTATAAAGCACCGCGGGAAACCCTGAGGGGCGTCGTTAAGACGAAACATTCAACTATGACGTTTGATGAAAACCTGTTGTACATCTCAAGTCGTGCTAACCCAGATCCAGAAAGATCCAGGCCAACGCTGCTCGCCCGTCACGGTCTGGACGCTTTGATGTTTGTGTGCCCCTCTTGCAGCACACCCACGAGGTGCTGGTGTCCCTGTACAAGGACCTGGAGAAAGGCACGTACGTCCCCAACGCCACCAGCAGCTCCTGGAAGGACCGCAAGCTGGAAGAGAAGCAGCTCATTGACAGCCTGCTCACCTACTTCTCCAAGAGCTCCCATTCCTGCTCCAAGTCCAAGGCAAGGCACACTAGGAGGCGACGGTCCGTTTGATAGTTTACTAGCCCTCAAATCATTAGAGCCTCTCGGCCTGATGGAAACGGTGTCTTTAATGGGGCTCGCCACACGATGGCGTCATGTCTGCACCGTCTGCTGGTCTCAGCTTGTCCAGCAGATGGAGCCATTTCAGCACCTCAGTTCATGTGCTGGTGTTCATTTTGTTGTTTAGAAGCCAGAGCCACACCCATTCTGTCTGGTCCCCTGAACAAGGACAGCAGGGTTTTTACACCTGTTAATCAAAATAAATGAAATACGCACAAATGCATCCTGTGATATGATTGTGCTGTTAAACGTCGTGTCCCACTGCTGCCTCGCTTCTGATGCCCCCACAGGTTCGTCTGCACGGACCACACAGTCCCAACAAAGTCGCCTTCCACAGCTTGAGCCACGTCTCCCACTACAAGTAAGCATCATATCTCCCGACATCAGGTTAAACTCAAGAGTGCAAGTTACCGTGTGCCTTCCCTCATTGCTCACGAGTGCGCTCCTCCCAGGACAGTGGCCATAGAGAGGAGAAGCATCAACTCGATCGTCGTGAACGAAAACCCTCAGAACAAACATCAGAGGATGCTGGTGGCCGGAACTGTGTCCGTCAACTGTACAGGTACCAGACAGATCGCTTCATCACAGATGTAAACCGTGATGAAGGCTAAATGGCCGTTACCTCCCAACCGGTGTGTGTTTGGTTGTATTGCAGGTTCACGTATTTTGCTGAACGATACCACCCTGATGCCAGACATCCCCGGCCTGCCTGCGCTCATCACCATGCTCTTCACCCCTACGATGGAGTTACGGTCAGTCGGACGCACAGATTTACCGTTTCTCACCGGTTCAGAAAGGCCCGACTTCGTCAAAAGACCTTTGTTGATATTCTCTGCCCTCTGCTTTAGCACCAACGCAGAGAAGACCTGCTTCACCGGCGCCCTCTGTGGCTTGGGGTGGAACAGTCACACGCAGGAGGCCGTCCTACCCGAGCACGACATTGAGGTCACCTTCGATGTCAAGTTCGACATTGACGACATCACTGAGGTAACGGTTCAGCAGTCGTGGTCCTTCGTGACCCTCTCTATGAAAACAGTTTCACTGCACTAAAAATATCCTGTAAATATAATGCCGTGTTTTCCTTCCGCTCAGATCAACGCCTTGCGAGTGGCCATAAACCGTCTGGTGTGCGAGGGGCCCAATGGCACCCTGCATCTGGGGCCCGACAGGATTGCCCAACTGCAGGAAGACTGTCGAGAGCGCGTCGTCAGGTCACACACACACACACACTGAAACCACGAACTGTAAAAACCCAAACAATGTAAGTGGGCAGTTATTAATCTCCTCTTTACTTTGTGTTCCGCAGGCTGTTCGCCAAGTCACCGCCACGAGAAAATGTCCTTCCTGTGTTCTATGCCAAATCAGATGGAAAATGGAACCAGGTCTGGTGGACATTATTGCTTATTTATTGATTGGTGGTAATTGCCTTTGAACCCCACCCCTGCTGCGTGTTGTTTACTAAAGCATGAAGCTCTTTGTGTGTGCGTGTGCGTGTGTGTGTGTGCGTGCGTGTGTGTGCGTGTGTGTACTGGACCTGCAGGTGGATCCCACTATGAAGATCGATGTCGTTGCGCCTGGAGATTGCAAAGCCGAAGGTGTTCTCTTCCAGCCTCATCCAGTCAGTCTCCTCAACAACTGAGCGGCCATTGTGGTTCTTCTTTGAATTTAATTTTTACTTACGACTCTTGATTCCAATCTTAAAATATCTCCAGACATTTTAATTTCACTGGATTATTCTGAGAGAAGTACGTTTTTGTTTTTACGTTCAAATGGGACTGTAGCGTTCAGGAGCAAAGTCCACAGTCGTGCCCCTCTGTTCTGTCGTCGTCACTCGTTTTGTTCTTTCCCACGTTAAACGAGTGGCTGTTACTAAAGAAAGTTAAAGTTTGCTGATGCGTCCGTGTTGCTGTGCAGCTTGTTGTAACTGCGCTTCAGCAGTGGGTCAATAAAAATACTTGTGTTTGCAGCAGACGAGGCTCGTCAGTCAGTCTCCATTCAAACATGGGAGCAGGCTCATTGTGACCTGAGAGCCAAGTTAAATTTGTCACCTCAGCACACACACACACACACACACACCTAAAGCGAAGGTTGTGCCAGTAAGAATTGGCTTGTATTTATAGCATGTATTTATAACTCCCCCACCCAAAGGTTTCCCCTCTGCACCGCACACGCTGTTTACCCCCATGAGGCGTTAACTCTTCAGAGTTAGCCGTGGCCTCACACAACCTCCCCCAACCAGTCAACCCTTCTCAGTAAGGTGTCTGAGGACGTGTTATACATCAAGGTACATTTATTTTTCTTATTCTTGTAATTAAATACATACTGTAAGTGCAAATAGTTAAAGAGTCCAGGGTCTAAGAACTACATTGAGTATTATAGTTGAACATAGTACAAAGTTGGACAGTTATTCAAACAAGCTAAATATCACCAGATACTCCTTGTCTTCATAGTAGTCGAACACCAGTACCTAAAACATGAGCTTGTGTATTGTTCCTTATGGTTATACAAAAGCAAAAAACCCTACAATTACCACATCTAAGACGCATATTGTCAAATTATTTTTGTGCTTGAAAACACCAAAAGGAAAATCATTTTTGATATTTATATATATTGACATATACTGAGAGAAGCCCCACCAGCTAACTCCGAAACATGAAGCAGTATTTAACATCGGCAGCAGAGCACTTCTGTGGGCATTTACCTTTTCTTGTGCCAAACCGTAACAGTTTGTTGTTCGCACTGCAAAACAAATGTAGCGTGATTTAAAAACTGCACAAAAGATATCAAATATTATTTACCCAAGGCTTGACTTCATGCACTTCATAACAAGCAACACAAAAGAAAAAACGTCTCGTTTGTTTTTTTTGTTTCGAGTTGTGTACTTGTCTACCTAGAAACAGGATGATGTACTTGTGACTAACTGTGTGTGTGTGTGTGTTAGTGTGTTAACTGCTATAGACAGTTAGGGTGAGGGCTTCTCCAGTGGATGGTTTTTTTAGAGAACACCAAGATGACATAGCACTACGCCCCACAGATGACGACTGGGCTCTCCCAACAGCGAGCGGGCTGCCTGCCTCCGAGCTGGACCGGACTGTCGAGCTTCACGGTGAGACAGACAGGTCTTACTCCTCCTTTCGCTTGGCCCCGGGGATCTTCGCTTGGATCCTGCAACGAGAAAAACAGGTGTTCTCACCGTGGTTACGGCACACGCTTCCGGATCCGAGTGTTGTCTGCACATGAATGAAAAGCAAAACACTCACTTCCCCACCACGGAGTTGACCTGGGTCCGTATTAGTCCCACGTATTGGTCAATCTGTGCCTGAAAGCACAAAGAAAGGGAAGGACACAGAGGTTGGATCAAATGTTTTGGACTTTAGACGATGCAGGGTAGAGAATGTGAAGCTGCAGGTCCTACCTGGTGTTTCTCATAGACCACAGGCATGGTGAACATGGAAACCACAGCTGCAGAGAGAGAGAGAGGGAGGGAGGGAGAGACGGCGTGTTACAGTATTCTGACCTACAGTGGGAATATGCTCCAATAGGAACACGCTTGTGTCAACAGGGCCTCCAGCCCCGCCCAACCACTGCCCTTATCTACAGTAAACAGGAAAAGTCAACTGATACTGTATATGTTTGGCAGTGAATTAAACATGTCCAACAAATGTACAGACTCCGCTTTAATGTACGTTTCCTGCTCAGAACTACAGTATAACCTCAGCTGAGACATATTTTGCTCTTGGATTATGAACCATATGTTGTAATGAAACACGTTTGCCTGTCTGCGTTGATCTTGTCAACACACGGGGAGCATGCTGCCCTGCTGGTCACATAAATGATTGACATAAAAGCGCTCTGTTAATGTGCATGCTTGCTGTTCACAATATGAACCGTCCCGGAGTCTTGCGAGGTTCACGCCGAGCTTCGGATGCAGAAAAGATAACGAGGTGAAACTGAAACGCCCGAGTGTGTGCGAGTCAAAATGAGAGCGGTGGGAGGTTTGTAGTAGAGAGACTGGCAGCTGAGTAAAAGACGGACAGGGAGTGAGGAAGAGGCTCACCTAGGATGAGCAGTGTCAGGCCGTTGAAGAGAGCGCCCACGTAGGTCAGCAGCCACATCAGAACAGCAAACTGAAACAGAGAAACACCACATGGTTTTAATCCCAATAACCTGGTCATTTTAGTTGAGAGGTGCATTGAGGGTCCAGGTGTCATAGCGGATTGTAAAGAAGCATACGGTGACAGTATGTGTGTGTGTGTGAGGCGAACCTTCAATGAATCGACCAGATCCTGTACCAGGAACAGCCTGCGAAGCTCCTTCATACAGGTGTTGGTGTACAGCAGGATTTTGTCAGCATATTTGCTGATCTGATCCTGGGACAGAGCGATTTCCACCTCAAGGTAGGCTCTGGTGAGAGACGCAGGGACAGAAACAGAGGGGGGGAAAAGTGAAACCCTGGTTAGGTCAAAGCCGTATGCCTTTCAATGAGAAACACTGTCCTGCGGGCGCAGAGTGTTCATCATCACCCCTCCCGCTTTACTCACTTGAATGGATGTCCCTCATCGGTCTTCTGCACAGCCTGAAGCACAGACTTGTAGATCCTGAAGCTGATGGTGGCGGAGAGCGCCGCCAGGGCTAAGTAGGCTCCGACACTGACCACGCTGAACTGGGTCAGGGAGAAGAGGAGCAGGAGCACGCTGCCGAACACGGCCCCCGACTGCTTCACGTTCCTCCAGTAGAGCAGGTCAATAGCTGCGGAGGGGGGGGGGACAGAACAAGGACAGCAGGGTTAGCTTGTTTGGCTCTGTGACAGCATGACCTAACCCCCCCGCCCGATGAGACGCAGGCGTGGGCATCCGTCACTTTCAAAGTGGAGTAGGCTCCTGCGTACCACACATTTGGGTCAAATAACTGGAAGCCGTTCACAACTCGACGTCCTCAGAGAGCCTTGGCAGTCACGTGATCCGGTCTTAACCCAGCTTCCTAACCTAGCTTTCCACTAGCTTTGATTGAGCTGCGGAACTGCAAAATGGCGTTAAAGGTGTCAGAGTGAGAAGTCGTACGTTCGGTTTCTTTACCCCTATATATAGTGCGACCGTTCCAAAAGATAACAGCTGACTCTCACTTGTTGAGCAAGTGCCGCACTCCAGACCAGCGGGATTTCTTATCTGCGTCTGACGTGTGGTTATCGTTGTTGGCCGGCACCTGGCCCGGTCTCACAAACGCATACATACAAGCGGACCTGCGGTACCCTACGACAACCAAGGTACACCCGCACTGCCTGCGCTTACACAGCTGAATTAATGAGTAACCTATAGCCCTGTAAAGACAGTGGCAGAAATAGACGCACTATCAGCAGAGTTCGCAGATAACAGCTCAAAGTGACCTGGTCAGACAAGTAACTGTGTGGTCAGCGTTGAAGGATGACGACGCCTCAGCGCAGTATCCCGTTAATGCACTGAGAGACCACGTGATTCAGCCTGACCACCTCACCCGTACGGCACGGCGGTAACTCACCTCCAGAGTGTACAATATCAAATAAGCCCCCAGGCTCTGGCACATCCTGCTGCCGCCTATTTTCATACAAATTTGAATGTTCCATTCAGCTACAACGTTCCCTCTTTATTTTGGGAGGTGAGAGCCGTAATTCAAAGCCACTACCGAAGACGAGAGGGAGATAGTGATAACTAAGGATTAGCCCAGTGTACCATTACAGCTCCGGTGGCCGACATGGTCCTCCTCCTCCGGCAGCAGTATGTGTTGGCTGGAAACACGGGCCCGTTTCCATGAGAACTGTCAGTTGGTCGGTTCACCTCTGCTTGACTAACTGCCTCCCCCACCATGACTGCAGCTCACACAAGAGTCTTAGCAGTTGTTCTAATTCGCCGCTCGTCCTGTTGACACTGACACCTGGACATCGTGCGTGTCGCGGAGGGAGGAGAACAGAACCGGCACATTCCGGCGAGTTTTGTGCCCGTGCAGAGGAGTGAATCGCTGCCGGGCTCCCTTGGGTGTCTTCCTCTTCTTCCCTAAGCCCTCCTGCCTGTCCGCCTGCCTGCCTGCTCTAATTTTAGCTGTGGAGCTGTGAGCAGCATAGTGATGACGGCCATCTTTACTTTCTACCAAAAGGCATCTGTGGATGCCAAAAAGGCAAGCTAAAAGTGGGTGGTGAGAGGACACTCGTTTGAGTAAGGACAAATCTCTGCTCTCTACTGACTGTTGCTATACTGTGGAATAAAACCTATAGACTGCCCCTCCCTTATCAGTAGCAGTAGTGAATTAGGCCTACCTATCTGGCCCCCCCCCCCCCCCCTCCCCACCCCCGCCACAGCCACCCATCTCCCATACCGACGTCTGCTTCGACCCACACACTCGGACC
>OMOV01097704.1:0-16846 GCA_900312565.1 Beryx splendens | reverse complement strand
CTCTGGAAGTCATATAGTTATTGTGACAACACTACCATCAATATGGAGCCGCACTCACCAGGATGAAGTCCGTCTGATACGTTGACAGCATGAATACAGAGATATTATGGTCGGCCAGGGGTGCGATGACTGATTTGGCGATTTTGGTGACTCCGATGGGCTGCGAGTTGGAGGCGTTTCCGCCCCCGTACACCACGTTAAGGGCCAACCACGTGGCGTCGGCGACGCTGATGTGCTCTGACTCGGGCAGCTCTGGGAACAGACAGGAGAGCGATGTCAAAAGTGTGAAAGTGGAGCTGTGTATCTTGAGCAGACCGTTTCTGTCCCGGAATTAAGCGATACGCCACGAGTGGCTGTGCTTTACAGTGATTCTAGAACAGCTAAGCGGCGTTGTTGGGTGTGACATGTAAAGCACAGCGTCAGATGGATTATTGCAGCTATAAAATGGCAGCAACACAACACTCCACTGAATTACAAAAGAAAGAATCTAAATAAATATTTGACTTTTAATTAGATAATAAAAGTAATAATCCTCAACATTTTCATGTAAATAAATGTCCGTCCTACTCTATTACTGATTGCAATAACAAAATGTGATTCAACAGGTTGAACCTATTACACAATGTGATTCAACACTCTAGCCAGTTCATGAAAGCTTTTCCACTTGGAAAAATCTTCTGGCTCACAGGAAGTGATGCATTTTACATTTCCAGTTTGTTTGGAATAAACAGAAGAAGAGCTGGGTAGGTAGCATGAGCAGTGACAGCCACCGTGGCTGAACAGACAAAGAAAAGAGAAACTCAAACTGCATCAACATAAATCCAAGGAAGGACTGTGAATCTCACAAATGGCCCCTTGAGCATAATAATGATTAAATGTTATTCTTCCGTCAACCAATGAAGAGTAGACACAGAAAGTGCTAAACGACACATAAATACCAATGAGTCATCATTTTCAGTCATTAAGAAGCACTGCAAATGACTGAATTATGACCTACTACTTACTGAACATTTAATTAACTATACTTTCACATGAAGTTTTAGTTGGACATTTGAATATTCAGGCTTCAATTCACAGCATGGTTGCCTGAATCTGTTTATGTAAATGCATCAGATTTGTAAATTATTAAAAAATCTGGCATTGCTCGTTTGGGTTTCATAGTTTAGTTCAGGCATAAAAAAAAAACTTTGAGCCAGCCGACAGTAGAAAATACCTGCGCCTGTTATGCAACAAATAGCTTGTAGTATCCAGGGTAACCAACAAGGGTCATGCTGGAAAAGGGTCTGTAATGACATGGATTCACTCACTCAGCCAACCACGAAACCCAGCGAGTGGCAGCTTGGCCTTACATCCATAATGGTACTGACAATGAGGTAATGTGTGGTCAAACATTGCCAGTCAACGTACACAGTATTGGAGAGAGAATCCTAGATTACACAACGTGATCTTTTCCTGCTGCCTGATCTATGGTTGCCACAGTAACTTGAAAGATCCACAAGTAATTGCCTAGAGACCAAGAGGGGCCCACCTTTGAAGCCTTCCTCGTCGACGATAATGGTGTAATCCTCCGGAGTCTCCGTCAAACTGAAAAACTTGCATCTGAAAAGGAGCGAGAGGAGAGTTCAGTCAGTGGTTATGTGACTTTGCGGCAGGAGGAGAAGCCAGAGAAAAGCTCCATGCAGGACAAAGATTGAGCAGATTAGTTACATCCCAAGTGATTTTAAGAAGCGTTGTCTCCACCTCCAGCTCTACTGCATCCTAAAGCATTCATGACATCGACCTCACATGTTCCCATGCATGATTAAAATTATGCCTGTGAATTTCTTCTTTATCACTGTTTATCATCGCTCCGCTTGCAATACAAATCTCTCTGGTACTAAGTTGTGCAAATCTTGCTATGAGAGGAATTTCTGAGAAATGGAGTGATGTTTTTGAACAAGCAAACAGGCAAGATGATACTTGTGTCTTTGAATTGTTTTCATTCCTCACATTTGTCAATGCAAACAGGTACGTTTCTGATTATACAGTAAAACCGGATTGGTTCAGAAGAGCGGGACAGGGGAGCAACAATATTTAATTATACTGCAAAGTGTCAGGACGACTGCCAGCGCTTAGGACTTTTTATGATGATGGTGTGTCATCTCATGAATGCTCCTGTATTCCCCTTGACTGTCATCTCATCAAATGACCGGATCCATGTTACTGTGGGCTTAATTGACTGGGTAAAGACCACCAAAGGGTAAAGAACCGAGCCGTACCTAGTCTGATGCAGGCCGCATTTTGGCCTTTGTTGTGGCTCAAAAACTGACATCCATAGAAATGTTTGGTCTCGCTTTGAACCAGTCTGCAGATTAACTCCATACCCGATATGTTCCACTAAAGTTAGGCACGATACGAGATTAATAAATCCCTGTTTCTGTTATCTTCCCCACCATGTTGTCCGTAGCGGATCACTTGCGCCCCTACCGGCCGGAGGAGGGAGGAGTCAGCAGTCAGACGCTCATTGTAATGACGGTATAAAACAGTGAATAAAATAGGTTTTTCAAAAATTGTGAATCACCGCAACCACGAGGTCGTTGAGCATACCGCCATAAATGTGCACAGAGAATATTAGGCTGATTGGCCCAGTAGTATGCGAGATTAGCTGCGGACAGACAGATACACAAACTCACACACGCATTCACTCACTCACGCACACACACACACACACACACATGACCAAACGCATGGTCCTCTCCAGGCTTCTGTCTGGCGGGGATAATAAATATGTCACGATTGTCTTTACCTGGATTAGGCCTATATTTGGTGCAGGGTTGTGAGTTTGACTTATTATAGGATATTATTTAAAGTCAGCTTGAAATCACACCCAAAGGACTCACACAAGTCAATACCTTGCTTCAGGACAAGGGGAAACTGTAGTGGAAAACACCGTGCACATCACAACCGTGTTAATCAGATTCCGTACAGGCTAGCTGTTGAACGCTTGCACTTCATATTTTCACTGAAAAGTGTGAAGAACCACAGGAAAACAACAGGCAAGGACTCTTAGCAGGCATTTCTAGGGAAATAGCAGTTTCTTTTGGAATGATATGAGCGGTAGTGTCATGCTGAGTTATTCTGAGCACTGTAGTTTTAGTATTGTGGTCAACCTCCAAAATATAATGGAAATTAGTCTGTGTTGTTAATGCTATTGTAACCACTTTTATAATCACGGTCATGTCATTAAAAACACTACTTCATGACTCAATATGGCATTCTTTAACAGTGCCAGTGCCAAGACACAGAGTGTGGCCTTATGACTACATCAACAATGAAACAGCAAATTAATGGAGAGGGATATTAACCTTCATCTAGCTGCTAATTAACTGAACACTTAGCCAGCATCACTCACATTCTGTGTGCATGCAAGGAACTTCACGAGGAGCCTCTAAATTAGTTTGTATTATAAAGGATTGCCCTGTAATACCATTGACAACCTCACAGTACCCTCAAACAAAAAAACAATCAAAACAAATGCTGTGTTAGTGACGGGGGAATTCAGGCAGCCTATTACTAAAAATAAAGTTGATTTATTATGAGCATAATCTCATAATATTCCATAACCAAATCGTCCCACACAGCTAATTTGGTTTGAGAGTTATCAGTGCAAGTTAATGAGTTTGAATTAGGCTAGTCCTGTGAGCGATGTCATCTCCGGATACAGCCATAAATTTCACAGTGTTTAGAGCTTGTGTTACAGCTTGTTTTATGCACTTAGTGCAGTGAAAATATCTTTAGATTTCAAATTTAAACAGAGATTTCCAATCATAGTCTCTCTCTGTGTCTAACCTCTGTGAAGAATCAATTACCACAAAGATTGGTACAAAATAGAGTTCTGTTGTTGGCAAAATTGAAATGTCCTTTTAACAATACAAATACAAAATACAAATCGGATACAAAACATTTTATAGTAGAAAAACATGTTAACTGACCGTTTCATTTTAAACATTATGATTAAACAACTACAACTATAGATCCAAAATGCCATGACATGACTGAATGAATTTAGGAAAAGTTTTTTACTGTGCATTGGTGCTCTTTTTCAGCACCACCATGCTTCACATTCATAAAGTAACAGTAAACAGTAAACCTCCACAACCAGGGCCAGCACCAAGTGCTTACTAGACAAGCTCCAAGAAAACACCAAATGGGAAAAAGTGAAAATCTACCCACGCAAATCCATTGTCAAAAGGGAGCTCTACCTTGGTTCTACATTGACAAAAAACCCATAATACCCATAAAACCCACTGATAAGAGCTGACTACCCAGTAAACAGAAGCTGTGGTGTCTCCATTACAAAGTTTGGGAAGTTGGAAAGAGTGGTAGGCTCATTTGTGAAGATATGGGGTATGTCCATAGGACAAGAGGAAAGAGGAATTCAAATGTACCAGAGCCACACAAGAAATGACACTGACAGAATATAGAGATTAGACAATAAAAGATGAAGCCCCCAGTGGGAGGGATGTGGACCCCAACGAAAGCAATGCAACATGATAAATCGGAGTCCTGAAGGCAGGCTGAAATCCCTAACTCCCGAAACACATACCCTCAAATAGGACTCGTCATCACTTCAAGGCCCAGTGGTTGAACATAGGCGGCTTCAACCATCTACTTTACCCTGAGAAGACAACCTTGGATGAGGCCTAACAGTCGAGAATGAATGAATGTATAGATTTTGGAACTGGATCTGACTGCGCTTCCTTTCCTCGTGAGACTTGGCACACCACACTGGAACCTGGGACTTGAGACATAAACTTAGCTGCAGGTCCTCTTCCAAGCAAACTGCATGGTGGTTTTTTAGGAGTGAGAATGTGATTTGAACCAACCACAGCAAACGACCCCAAAATGCAAGGTTTTGTAGGTATGAGGAGATGAATGTCCTCATGCTTGGAATGCCAGGCATAACAAAATGAAGTGAGGGCAAACTGCAGTCTGGACTGATGCTCAGTCAGTATGAACACCAGAGAAGCACAAACATGCAATAACAAACTGTCCCACCATAGTTTGGACTGAAGATGTGATCGCACCCATAGACTTGACACCTGTAGGCTGACTGTTATAAATGTGGATGCCGGTGTAGAAATATGCTTTAAGAGATGCGCTCTGAGACAGTTTCCCTGAATGTACCTGGTTAGATAGATAGATACATAAAAATTGTGCACTATGAAAGAAATGGTCCTGGCTGTTTGGATGACTAATGACAGTAAACAAGTCTTCTTTGTTAGTACTTACCTTTCTACTGAAAATGTGAAAATGGTCCATGGCAGAGAAAGAGAGGGACTGACCGCAGTGCTGTGACGGTCTGGGACAGTCAGCCGCACCTCATAAAACATTGAGATAACACCCCAACCCCATTCAAAAGGTGACTGCCCCAATCAGATGATACATGGCAGATTTATGTTGAGTGTCAGCTGGTGAGTGGCTTTGTGCAGCCCTTTATATGATCTGTACTCGTCAGACGTGCTTTCAAAATGCTGTATATTGCCATTAATACAAACCAATTATCTCCAACAAATAGTAAACATGCTTTGAAAATATAGTGTTTATTCTCAATGTAGCTGCAATTCATTTTCCATTTAATAGAACTGACGCCGCATTTAAAATGACTTCAAATTAATAGCGCAGAGATTCAGCTCTTTTCAATTTCTTGAGTCACAATGAAATGGCAAATACCATGGAGCAGTGGACAAGCGTTTTGAGGAATGTATACATTCCAAACTGAGTCTGGGCTGTACAGGTGACCCATTAGTGCAACAAGGAAGAGGATATTAAATATCACTATACTGCTAATATTAGCATGTCGTATGAGGATTATTCTCAGTATTGCACTTTATTTGTGGTGGCTGTTAGCAAAACGTGGGTCCAATTCTGTTGTTATGAAGTTATGTTTGATATACTCAGTCTGCTCTTTTTTGCAATGATGGATTACGCCTTCACGCAAGCAGCAGTGTGCTTCAGTGAGTCAATACCCATTTGGGTGTAACTGTCCACCCTTCACACATTAAAAAGTGTGCAATCAGGTAGTATGAAGAAAAGAATACTTATCAAGTGGGCAGTTTGTGAAAGCCTTAGAAATTCCTTTCGTGACTGCAGGAAGTGCAGCTTTAGACCATGCAGAACGATGTTATACACCGACATGACAACAAGCAGCTCCATTGACTCCACTGCTGCAACAGCCATGGCAGCTGCATGGCTTTTCTCTATCAGTAAAACAAGTCAATAGACTCTTCAAAAGGTAGCAGGCGTGGCTGGAAAGTCAGAAATATGTGTAACTGAATAACAGTAATCTGATTCCAAGAAATGGTAGGAATGTAAATAATCCATTAGCTACTATAAAAAAATAGTAATTAGATGACGGATACAGTGAATACTTGTTGGAATATGGTGATGAATTCAAAGGGAAAAGGTATTTATAGTAGGCTAGGTTGTGAGATTTTACTGTGCACATCTTGAAATGATGCCACTGACTGACACTGGTTTTACAGGTTTCCAATATTCATATACAAGTCAAGTGACTTTGGGAGGCAAAGTTACCCAAGAGTAACTGAAAGTAATAAGATTATGCTATTGGGTTTAACTCCAGTGGATTATTTGCAATTACAGCAGGTTATCAGTAATCTGCTCGGGATTCCGTTTTGAAAGTAAACCTTCCTACACCCTGATTTATCTCCCCATGGACAAGAGGGAATGAGAGACTCGCCAGTTCACCGCCACCCATGCAGCCACCACTTATTCTTCCTGTTATAAAAGCAGCCGTGGCAGACACAGCTAGTGTCAGTGGGTAGATCTGCTTGGGCTAATAGACTGTGGTGGTAAGAAACACGCAGAACAACAGTGCGCCTACAGCACACACAGCAGCGCCCAAAACACAGAGGGAGCAGCGGCTTGAGCAGGAGGCCTGATGACCAGCCACAGCCACTGCCACTGCCAGGGCTGATTCAATGAAAGTTTCCTCAAGCACAATGGCTGGCAACGCGTATCCACTCAGCCAGGTTGTGCTGTGTGAATGTCTCCTGCTGCTGGAGCAAGTTTGGTTTAGCATGCGTTATAATGTTACTGATAGAAGGGGAAACAGGCAGCAGACACACACCCCTTGGCGTCGACCCAGCCACAGATGGCACAAAGCTACAAAATGACACTACACAACAAGGATAGGCCTGGAAACTGGAGGTGCAGACACTCAGCTGGCACTCCAAATAATTAATAACGATGTGTTTTTCAGTGTTAATACAACTACAGGAACTAGAGCAGGAATTACACTGCTGCTTTTCAACACAATGACACAACTACGTGCAGCCCCGTCATTAGTTTGCATTAATGTTATAACAGCAGAGAGCTTCCAGTGAACATGCACAGCACCGTGGCGGCTGTGGAGCAGACATGGCACAGGTTCGCATGAATCGTGTCTGCTGAGTTACGTACCTTGTTTTCGAGGCCAAGAAGGCGAGTTTTATTAATCCATGAGTGCAAATCTGGATCCCCTCTTTTTCTATACTCGCCACTTTCAAGCTGTGCTCTAAAATATGTAGCTCCATCTTTTACGTCTTCTCATTTGAGGAACGACTAAAAATTTTAATCTAAATAGTTTCAAATAAGATGCATAAATAAATAAATACGGACATAAAACTGCTACGGCTTATTAAATAGTGAAATAAAGAGAGAAGCAGGGTGGAATAAAGAAAGCAAAGAGGTAAAACGGACCCACTGTCAAAACGGCGACGGAACCGTTTGCACTTCCGGTGTGCGTTTTTCAAAGTAAAAGTACTCGAGACGAGCTCAGATGACCACGCATGGGGGATTTATGACTCAAAGAAAAGACTGTAACTATTGGGGTGACTTTTGACCAGGGTTACAACAAGAATATATTGGTTGACTTTAACAGAATAATCAGATATCAGAGAGTCATGATGGATATGATGCAGTTTGTTTGGTTACATATTGTATCAGTGATGATGATCAATGATTCAAATGCAGAATTTTGATCAGTTTCCACACAAATATGCATGAATATGTTTTATTATTATAATAAAACATATATATATATATATATAGCTGTGACAAAAGGCCATAATAATAATAAAAAAGCAAACCAAAAAAAAGTTCCTTCTGAACTCATGACCTGACTTTGGAGGGCTACATCAAATAATTTAGCCTATCACATTTATCACAGTAATAACATCTTGTCAGTTATCAGTCATTGCTCTAAGAAATGTAGTTGATATGCACATGTTCCAAAGGGCAAATGACATTAGATGCAGGAACCTTGCTCTTATGATTCAGTGGATTCACGCCCCTGTATTTTATACCCCGAATGTCAATTTCTGCGCTTTTATTTTGAAGGGATTGTTAATGCGGAAATGACCTTGTTGCCAGTCTCATGCAGCTTGACGTCGTATTTAAATGTAGAGGAGGACTGCTGGTCCCCATGTTTGCTCTCCGACTGGAATAGTTAGCAGCTGGTCAGAGTGAAACAAACAACTTGCCATTCAAAGGAAGGGGGCGGGTCTGCGCTGCAGCGGGGCATGATGGGAAACGTTGTTCTATCACAATTGCCAACACAGATTCTCATTATAGGCTAATAAATGAATAAATGTGCACAATAAATGCCCAGTGCCTGGAGACAAGAGCTCGACTGATAGGAGTTTTTGAAGGCTGACACTAATATTTTTGGATTGAAGCTGCCGATAGCCGATTCAATATCTTTCAAACTGACCATTTTCATGCCAAAAATAGGGGGGAAATTACTCAGTGTTTCCTCTACAATTTTATTCTTGTCAGCATGGAAAAGACTCTTTCACTGAAAGAACCAAGAACAATAATAAAACATATTCATGCATGCTTGTGTGGAATCCGGTCAAAATGTCCCATTAGAATCAATCCAGTCTTCCCATAGACAGCCAGTGCAGTATTGATCATATGCAATCAATCAAAGTGCATCATATCCATCATATCAAATCAGATCCAGATCAGATCTTTAATATGGCAAGCCATCCCTCCTGAAGATCTGTCATTGCTTTATGGTCAACACTGTGGCATTTCATTTTAAATCTAAACACATTCACACTGACAAGTAAATGCTCTTCCAATAAACCATGGAAGCACTGTGGTGTTAATTGCCTCTAGCTGAGGGTCTATTTAGCTAGCATTTCCAGCCAACACGCTAATTGCAATAACAACTTACCATAGTTATAATAGCCCACAACAAAGTATTAATTAAGCAAACACAGACAGGAGTTCTGCTGCCACAGAGAGATAAGAGACCGCAGTGTCAGGACGTTTGAACTATTGTCGTACTAATATCACAATAAAACTCTGAGTCCATGTGGAAAAATTAAAGGAATGCAATAGGAGAAAAAAATTGTACGAAGTACCATAAGGTCAGCATAACTGCTCATTATTATGCATGAACATTAACATTGGTTAGATAATGTGCAGGTGCAAACAAGATATTTAGGTGTGGGAGATGGAATTGTTAAACTGAAACTAGAAAATAATCATCATAAAAAACACAACAGTCCACCGTGCAGACAAGAGAGTTACATAAAACCATATTATGCACTGATCAGTTCTCTATCACTGTAAGTGTTTGGTTAGTGTGGATACAGAACACAAATCGGTCTCTGTTGGGCGCTTTTTGTGTGTTAATATCCTATTATGTAGCCTATTGATTATTTGCAAGTGGGATGCAAGAAAGCATTTCATCGCAATGTAAATGATGAATAAACCGACCTGATCTTGTCAGCCATGCATTATTACTGCATTAATATTTACACAGGGACTCACAGTGAGCCGCCAAAAATGATTAATTCATAATAATTAAAAGGCACAATAACTACCACCCCACAGCACAAAATCTACAATCTATGATATACTGTATCTGCAGGGGGCTGATGGGGTGCTTGATCAATACCAATGACTCAATAATTACTTAACAAGGTAACAAGGTTATTATACTACACTAAAACTAAAGGTTAGACACAAAAAACTACAGCTGCCTTGCAACTAAAATAAAATAAAACTACGCCTGAAATGCTTTTCGTTTTTGTCTTTTTGTTCTGGGCGCAGGATTTTTACTGGATGCAAACTTTAATTCATCACTTCATAAATTGTTTTTGTAATATCTGTATTATTTTTTCATGAATAAGTAATGACTGGACTAGTAAGGTTGGCACACTAGAGGCTCCATAGAGGGCACTGTTCTTCCAGAGCAAGCAGAGCTACAGCTTTCAGGGTTTCTTACAATGGCAGAGTGTGGAAGGAGTGAAATGGAAAACTGGAAAAATCACTTCCAACATGTTGATCCTCTTCAGGAAGGGGGAGGGGGACAGGAAGCAACAGGGTTTATGGGAAATGCAGTATTAATTTTGAGAAACACCAGCGCTAACAATACCGCTGGTGTGACATGGAGGCTACCAATCGTCTCAACCATGGTCTCATTTGTTTACGTTAATCATACCAAGGTATCGCAAATAGTATGACAGTTATATATTGATTTTTAAAATGCTACACATAGCACCTATATGCCAATAAACTTTCTATGAGTGCTTATGATATAAACAATATTTCTTTTTCAGTAGGAGAGATTTTCTCTTTTCAGCGTTTGTGAGTTCAGCAACTCTAACATTTTCTCAGTGATCCAAACAAACACTGGCCTGGAAATTAGATTTTTTTCAAACAGAATTTCATCGTTTCATCGTCAAACTGTACAGCATGGAGAGTGGTAGTAAACTGGGAGGATTAGAGGAGGGATGGCAAGCAGCCCACAGGAGGCTCTTTAGAGACACTGGCCCTCATTCAATTCATTTATAGTCTCCAGAGAGAAAATTGGCAGATGGGATAAAAAAAAAAGAGATTCACATAAAACAGTCATAAAAAACATGCAAAGTGTTGCATGATAGGCAAATGCAGGGTACATCAACAACATCATAGTACAAACCAATGTGATTTCATCGCGGTCGCACCAATAAACTCAAGGTCTCAGCAGAAAGTGGGTCCACTTAGCTGGTGGACATGTACCTCTCTGCATGTTGTAGAATTACAGAATCAAATAACGAAGCCATGAAAATGCTTTATCCCATTTTTTGAAGTCAGCCACTTCAGTTTCTTTGACAAGTTCACTCCTCAAAACCCAAGCTGCACACCATTTTTCTTTAAATTAGAATCCAAATCAACCTGCATGACTCCTTTCATTAGACTGAAAACCCACATGAAACCTGATTTCATCAGGAGTCGCTGCAAAATGACTCGACAGAATGTGTCTTTCTCCATGGATTTTGCTTCAATATCTTTCTCACTGTGCTGGTGATGTTTGATTTTCACTCTCTCCGGCCATGTCTCTTTCACTTTATTGATGTCTCTTGATCTCTTCCCCTTGTCCTCTCCTCACTGACTTTCCTCATCCTCTGCATCTCTCTCCCTTCTTCCCTAAGTCCGTTTCCTCCTCTTGCTGTGTTAAGAAGTTACTTGTCTTTGAGTGCAGTGGTGTGGAACGCGGCATGTTAATATCAAGATCAACAACAAGCTCAGTTTTCAGGGAGCTCCTTGGAGCACCGGCTCTTTTTGTCACTCCGCTTGTTTGCCAGTGTGGAGTATATCATTTCTGCATTGTTTGTGGATAATGAGATATTGAGGATGAAAGCAACAGCAGCCAGTATTTTGGGGAGGATCGATAGCCATAAAGGAAAATTCCACCGTCAGATACTTGAATACTGCATCATCAATCTGTGACGTTTCATGATGAAGTGTTATGATTTACCTTGTTGGTGTATCCGCTTTCTTTCAACCTGCCTCGTCTGCTTCTGCAGTTAGTTATTTTCTACATTTCTCAGAATGCCTTTTGATAACCCCCGGAGAACGTGCCTGGACTTGCTGTATCCAGAAGAGTTTTACATGTAGGTGGAGAGAGCAATGCCCCTTACTGAGAACACAGCATGTCTTTTGGTTGCATTGCATTTTCATCTATTGAAGCTACTGTCTATGGAGAAATTGGTCTCTCTGCCTCTTCTATGATAGATTTCTCCCTTTGGGATTGTTGAATGTTGGTGCAAAATGGCGGCTCTAGAAAGAAGCCTTCTCCCAATGTCATGCTGTCTACATTTGGCCAGTTTTCCATCTGAATAAGAAAAATATACCACACCAAACAACAAAATGGGCCCAGAAAGTACATCGGTTTCAGGGTGGTTTTTTCCTGTAAGCATGCCCATCCACCTTCCAGCTGAGCCTCTGGACCCCTACCCATCATGCTCCCTTAGTTTCACTAGAATAGTGTTTTTGGACCAGATTAAACTTCTCTGTGACCTTCTCTGCCTACCCAAACATAGAGAGAAAGCTGAGGCTAGTTCAAGACCCAATTGCCCTCCCAGAAGTTAACTCATGGCAATGTCGAGAAAGCCTCTGAATTTCTGTTTGGTTGTGTTTGCAGCACTGGATGGAGAGAGGCGCTGGACGTTCTGCTTTGTTGGAGGTAAACCTCAACATCATCTCCCTCGTCCTCACGCACCCAGCTGCATCCATATCCACCCACACAGCAAAGCACGCAGATCGCTTGTACAATTGTCTCCTAAGCTGATTAAATATGACTTTGAGGCTAAACAGTTCTGCAAGTAATTGCAGGGTTGAGAGAACATCTGGTCACCATGTGGCACAGGATCTAACCCTAACTCAAAGAACTCATAGAACACCAATGATTCTCCTCTTTTAGCTGAGGTTAAAAAGAAGAACTTATTTTGAGTACAATGATCCCAACATCTATGGAGTGCTGATCCATTGCATGTTTTATAGTGTGTGCATGACACTTGCCTTGGGGGAAATCACTGGTTTTCTTCAAGGTGGTGTACAAAGAGTTATGGATACCATAGTTGACATTAGTATTGTCTGTGCTGAATGCTGACGCTTGATCCAAAGCAAGCTCCAGGTTTTCAAGGAAGCACACGATGCAGGTAGCTACGCCATTGGCAGACCATTGCATTTTCTGCAAAATCAACTATGCTGATGACTGCACTCTGCACACCCAGGGGGAAATATCTTATAGTTACTTTTACCTGAATGGAAAAGGGGGCTGATTTTTCAGATGCTTCCAACAGATTCACAACATCACCAACATGGAGTGAGGATAACTCTCACCACTGCCTCCATTTTTGTCCTCCTGCAGGTCATTTTCGTCCCGATCTTGGAGTCACAGAGTGTTCTCTGGCATCTGTTGGTGGCCCCAAATGGCAGCAAGAGATAACCGTTTGAATGTTGAGGACTTCATTACCCAGAAATCCTGTAATGTGACATCAGTAAACTGCACACAGTACGCTGCTGTTTACCAATGCGGCCGGTCTGTGATGCTTTATACCAAAGGAAACCAAAGAGACGAGGAAAAGATTTAATGTTGGTGAGCAGCTTTCTCTGGACGGAGCACTACTCACTGCTGGTTAGGAGACAGTTTGGATTTCAATCTGAAGTTTCTATTTGTTACTTTCTGTGGCTGGAGAAAATTTCCCACCAGCGTCCATACCTGACACCAGAATTGAATTTGGACAAACAGGATGAATCTGTGGCATCTCAGTTAGGAAGATGGGACGCCCTTCTCCGTTGCAGTCCCACTTTCTGGTTTAGGCTGAAGACAGGTGGATTTTTGCATACAAATCATATAGCACAGTTCAGCTTTAACAGTATGGTAGATGTCACTGTCTGATTAGGGCCAAAATGATGATCAGCCAGCCCAGGTCTTATCATACATTTTGTAGATGTGAACACATCATCCCATATTAGTGTGTGGTGGCGCCTGGGGTACAGGGAATTGAGGATTGCCTCCTGAGTCTTCTGCATCCTATTCTTCTTCTGCAGGTTTCAGATCTGTTGCTTCACGTTACCATTGTGGCCAAATGAGAAACTCTATCAAATAGTGCAGTTTGCTTTGAACGCATTTTAATGAATGTTACTAAGCCTAAATTAGTTTTCCCATTCACATCTGTATTTTTTCCTCTTTTCTAACAAGGGCATTTTTAAATGGAGTACTATTTTCAAAAGTGATGGTATCTTAGCCACAACCAGCCACAAAAATATACAAACACAGCACACACACACAACACATAGCCTACATGTACACGCACACAATCTAAATGCTGTTTCAGAGGCTTGTCCACCCTGACAAGAAGAAAGTTCTGGGAGACAAAATATCAGCTTCAATTGAAACGATATTGGTATTGACCTTCAAAAACCCATATCAGCCAAACCCTAGATTTAACATTCAAGCAAATCCGGAGTAAACCGTCGACGCTGCCCTCCCCCTCTCCTCCCATCTGCCTCCCATCTGTCTGACTTTGTGTCTTCGTCCCCCAATGATTTTCTGTTTAGCCATGTCTCTTTCTCTTTCTTGACATTGTTCACCCTCTGTCCCTCCCTCCATGCGTCTGACTGCATCCTTCTCTGTGGATTCCAGCTAAAATGGTTAATGAACACTCAAAGCTGCTCTGCTTGAACGCGACCTAACTCTGTATCCAAGCTGCAGCCTTGGTTGAATGGAGATTCATTGCGTCATGTTTGTTTGTGAACTCTAACATTTCAAGCATTATACAAGGCCTTTCTGGAGTCTCGTCGTTTAAATGTAACAATGTAGTGTATTTTATGATATCTCATCTGTACAAATATTTCCTTGAGATTTTGATTAGAATATGATGTTTGTGAGAAGGTAAAAAGGATGTCCTTGCAGTTTTTTTTAATAGCTGTTGATGAACAGGAGGAATTATACCTACCATAATGACTGTGTGGAGATCAGTGAGTCCACCCGGATGTCTGATCCATCCAGGAGAATCATGCACACTAGTTGACACCACATTTTCCGGAAATAATATAATCAGGTGGTGAGAGCTGACCTTGGGACATTGCTGGAGGATTATAGGAACCACATGTTTCAGTCTTTGATTTTGATTCAGCACATATCTGCACATGAATCTGTCCCTGCCTGGGATTTTTATTGTTGTTTTGACTGCTAAATGAAGCAAAATCAACCAATTTCAGCACGGTGAAAGCATCAAGCGGAGCGGGGGATCAGTTCATGCTGGCTTGGGACACTGCATCCAGTTTCTGTGCAGTGCCTTGGAACCAAAAGGCATGTAAAATGGAAGACAGGGGTAAAGCGTTAATCTCTTCCCCGTGACCCAGATGAAATCCTGAGAACAACGCCCGGTGTTGGCAGGGGTCAGCTCACATCTTAGAAGGAGCTCCTAGCTCCAGTACACACAAGGGCGATCTGTGTAAACACTGTTCTCTGTGGATTAATGGACTTTGCACACCCTCAAGCACACAGAACACCAACTACCAGCCCGCTAACTAAACAGACAGGTTATATGAGGTATCAATTAACGTTATTTATTAAGAAAATACTACTGTGGTAGGCTACTCTGTAGCACGGTCTGCTTTCCAGGGAGTCTGCTAATATTAGTTTGAACTGCCTTACTAGACCATGTAGGCCTAGGCCCGGATCTATTAACATGTCGCAGTTCCCAGCACAGCGCAAAAGCATTAGCGGGTGCAATTGGTACCGCCAGCGCAAGGTATCTCGGCTACTAAAGTAGCGCACGCAAATGAGCAGAGGTGGAGATAATTAATTACACTTGCGACTGCGCAAATACAAGGGCCAAGCAATGCGCACAATAGCCCATTAGCGGCAACGTGACGCTGGGGAAAAGAAGCGCAAATATCTCTCCAGTGGAGCCGGAGGTGTTGGTGGCAGAGAAAACTCCAAAGAGCTGCAGTGAAGGGATGTACTACCAGCACGTAAAAAGCCACCCTGGAACGACATAAAGTGAGTGCAGTTGGGCACCACAAGCGCAATTTAGTGGAGGTAAAAAGCACTGGTATGATACGAGGTGAACCAAAATGCTTAGGCTACCACAAATAAAGCCAAAGGGGAGCCTTAAATCCCTTGGAGGAGCAAATGCAAGAGAGTGAGACTGAGAGGTGCCAGGTGTGGGAGAGATAAGAGTGTAACAATACCTTAAATAGGCCTATAGTTATAGGCCTATAGGCTGGAGAAGCCACACACACACCTCTCCTCTGTCGTGACAGTTATTACACACACATGTTTTAGCTGCAGTGACAGTCATCTACACAGCATTAGATCTCAGGGTGATTTAAATGAGTATGCTGACAGCATAATTTAAACCCTGAGATCTAATGATGCTGTGTAGATGAGTGTCACTTTGATCGGTTACAGAGACAGTTCCAGCAGAGCTATCTGCGCAAAATGATAAGAAATGCTTTTAAATTCTGTGCGCAATCAGCAGGTATTAATGGCCACCACCTCTTGATCTATAAATACGTCCACTGCCAATTTGCATAAATCCCTCCCTTCATTTTGCGCCACAGTCTTGGAACACCCAGAAATGCATATGCAATTAGACCAAACCGCAAAAAACGGTGCACATGATTTCAGGCACAAATGCGTGCCGTCTTAGTAGATCAGAAAATAAGGTTTTAGGGGCGCCCAGGTGGTATAGTGGTCTATTCCCTCGCCTCCAACACGGGGGCCGTGAGTTCGTGTCCCCGTTGTTACCTCCAGCTTGGTCGGGCGTTTCTACAGACACAACTGGCCGTGTCTGTGGGTGGGAAGCCAGATAGGGGTTTGTGTCCTGGTCGCTGCACTAGCGCCTCCTCTGGTCGGTCGGGGCGCCTGTTAAGCGGGGAGGGGAACTGGGGGGGAATAGCGTGTTCCTCCGCACGCGCTACGTTCTCCCGGCGAAACTCCTCACTGTCAGGTGAAAAGAAGCGGCTGGCGACAGTCTCGGCAGAGGGGGCAGAGCAGCGACCGGGACCGCTT
>OMOV01097698.1:7715-20959 GCA_900312565.1 Beryx splendens | reverse complement strand
TAATCAATGATATTGATATATATGTATATGAAGATATGATCGGCCATAGATTTTTTTATTCTAGTTTATGTGGCCTTCATCATGATTTCCCTAGCTCTTGCACTTTCATCATTCTCTCTCTCTCTCTCTCTCTCTCTCTCTCTCTCTCTCCTTTTTTCTCTCTCTCTCTTTCTCTCTCTCTCTCTCTCTCTCTCTCTCTCTCTCTCTCTCTCTCTCCCTGATCTCTGTCTCTCTCTCAAATTCCAATTCAAATGCTTTATTGGCATGACAGGAAAGAGACCTATGTTGCCAGCAAGCACCACAGTGCTTCACTTGCAGTAACATTGCAAACATTAACAAATAGTTTTCAGTACATAAACAATAATATATGAATATCAACAATTACAGCAACAGAAGTATAATCAAAGGTCATTTAACATCTATTCAATTCAGTAATTAAACTGGGACAAGGCAGGTGTCTGTGATATATCTCTCTGTGCCTCTCTGTCTCTGTAGGCTGCAGCAGGAATTTTATGCTACATCGGAGCCTATGTGTTTATCACATATGACGACTACGACCACTTCTTCGAGGATGTGTACACCTTGATCCCTGCTGTTATAATAATAGCTGTCGGGACACTTCTCTTCATCATCGGCTTGATTGGCTGCTGTGCCACCATACGTGAAAGCTCCTGTGGCCTAGCAACTGTGAGTATGAGCTGCTTTCACTTGCACCCTTTAAATAACCTGAATGCTTAGGAGGGATGCAAGACGTCTGTCGCAAAGAGAAAGTTAATTAATCCTTTTTGCCTCTCACTAGCGTCACTAATGGGTTTCTGAACAATGTGTCTTATCATTTCAGTTTGCTGCCATTCTCCTGCTGGTATTTGTAACGGAGTGTGTGGTGGTGGTGCTTGGCTACATATACAGGGCAAAGGTAAACATTTTCTCAATGGCCTACACCAGTGGTACTCAACCTGGAGGTCGGGACCCCCCAGGGGGTCATGAGATCACTTTCAGGGGTCAGCAGATGATTTATGGGATGGGGGGAAATCTATTTCTACTATACATACTACATACATACTTTAATATTATCATGTCTATTTTTTTTGTTTTCTCAACTTTTTTGCTTTCTTAGCCATACTAAACTAAGCAGAAATACTAAACAGCTTTCATTGAAACAAGCTGAAAAAAGATAAAAAGATCCTTTATATCGTTCTTTCTCTATGCGCTCCTGTAACGGGGGTCGCCAGTAGGCTAAGTGGTTTTAAGGGGTCACGAGCCAAAAAGGTTGAGAACCACTAGTGTACACGTGTGTTTCTTAAACTGTCAGATGGTCAGACCCTGGTGTGTCCTTGCCTAACAACAATAGAGTGGGTCCAAGCCTGCATTTCTAAAATTTCAGTAACGCTATTTTCCGAGTGCGCAATTTACTAGTAATTTTCTAGAAAGGAACTGTTTGTTTCTTAGAAAGTTTCCTAAACATGACATTATTTACTAATTATAGAGAAAATGGAGGAAGAGTTCAACGGTGGAGTGGTTATTTCTTTAGAAGTTTCCAAAGAAGTATCATGAAATTATGTAGTAGTCAGATAGAAAATGGAAGTGGCCAGTTTGGTGACGTTGATAACACACTGTACATTTCTAAAAGAGTTTCCTGGAAAGAACTGCAAACCTATAATCTATTTATTGGAAAAACAAGGCAGAGGTTGATTTGGTAAGTCGAGTCATTATTCATAATTATATGAAGGCAAATAGAGGAAAAGGTTATTTTTGGTATTCTGTGGTGTATATATGGTTCTTTTTTTGAAACTCCAAAAGAAATTACCAGGTACTTACTAATTCCACCATTGAATTCTTCCTCTATTTGCCCTATTAGTACATAATAGCTGCGGTTACATGAGACATGAGAGATTTTTTCATTCTGACTGAAAATTCCCCCATGAGTGTTCACATGAGCGCCAAATGAAAGGATAGCATGTTGTGTGTTTACATGCTCCACAGCATGTAATCAGATTAAAAGTTTCTGACGTGCACAAAATACCGAATCCAGCTCTCTAGCATGGGCTTATGCTTTTAAAAGATGAGCCTGCGTCAGCCGCTTGGCACCATTATCGCTTTACTGCTGTTCTCTCTGATGAATCAACAGGTTTATCACAACATATGACTCCAAAAGTGTCGCAACACGTAACAGACGTTTTGCTTTGCAATGATTCACATTCTCCAGGAGAAGAAGTAAACATCATGGACGTCACTTGTGTCAAATGGATGAGTGTGTGCAGAAAGTACAGATATTCCACCAAAGTCTGGAATATCTGTACTCAAGTGATCAGAATGAGTGACTCTGACTCAAGTGACTCTGTACTCAACTGATCAGAATGAGTGACTCTGACTCAAGTGACTCTGTACTCAAGTGATCAGAATGAGTGTTTACATGACAAAATTGTATGTGCGGGCCAGTTTATACTGATTGAGGTGGTTACACAAGGCATTTTTATTGGGATACTATTCTGATTATTAGTGGAATAAAAGGCTCCATGTTAACGCAGCTACTGTCAGGTTCTAAAGAAATTAGAAAACAGTTCCCTTCTAGGAAAGCGTCACCAAAATTTCAGTCCCGGACTGAAAAAGTTGACATGCAGCCAACATATCAAGTTTGCAACTATTGTAGATTGATATTGTTTTGTGTGTTATTGTATTTTGTGTGTCTATATAATCGTTTCGGTTAGAGGATGAGGTCATAGCCATTGACAATATAGATTAAAAAAAAAAAAATGTAAGCAGTACGTTGTTTATTGTTGCATGCTGTTATTGTTAGGCAACTTCCATCACTATGATTAATGAATGTTGATTTATTCAGCTGTTGGTGCTTATTGAAAGTCCCTCAGGATAAGAGTGTTGGCTAAGTGCCTACCTTGTACATTATCATTGTAACCATTGTAAAATGATGATAATACCTGCAGTTTGTTTCTTCCAAGTGAAAAAGACATAACATGAAAAGTGGAGTTACTGTACAGAGACAGTAAAGCCAACTGCATATTTCCTTCAGGTAGAAGATGAGGTGAATCACTCCATCCAGAAGGTTTACAATGAATACAGTGGCACCAACACCGATGCTCCTAGCCGTGCTATTGACTATGTGCAGAGGCAGGTGAGAACAAAACTAGTGCTTTGTGTCAAACCTTTTCCTTTTGTCAGCTGGAACTTAAATCTATTTTAATGGTACTTTCCCACAGGTTTTTATTTTACAAAATAGATCAGTCAATATGAATTATGATATTCAACATCAGTCACGTTCTACGTAACCCATGCAAGCAGTTTTGAATCAGCCATTTTCATTATTTCTCCTGCTACTGCTGCTTTTAATGCTTAACTTGTCCACTGGAAAATAATTCAAGGATTTTGTGTCAAATTTTGTCTGAAAACTCCCAAGTGATCCCTAAAGCAGATTATTGGAGCAACTGTTTGAAATAGAGAGATGCATTTTTTTTCCTAAAACAGGTGCATCATCACCTCTGATTTGACAGCACCACATTAATAAGAAAGTCTTACAAATTCTAACTTCAATTCCCAATCCATAATAGCAATATGTCACCCCATGTTTCGGCACCATCCTGCCTCTTCAGGTTCTGTTTAAACACAATTTAGTGGAATGAAGACATTTTATTTCCACTCTGGAATTTATTGTCTGAGCTTTTTATAGAAAGACTCACCATATTTGCCAGCCAATCATGAGTTTTACACTTACAGTGAAGCTGTTAAGGTTTTTTTTGTGCTTGGAATTATAAGGTTCTGTCTGACTTTTTGTCCTTTTTTTATTTATTTTTTAGCAAAATTGAGTTATCCACATATTCATGCTCTTTGAATGTTACTTCATGCTTTTGTGGTGTTATTTTAAAGAACATTTTGGGGTTAAATATTTAGAAAAAGATAGAGAGTACAAAAGATAGAGTGTCCACCCAGATAAAACCTTATAACTCCAAGGTCACGATTTGTAAAAATTTGTGTTATAGTGGATTATGAAAGTATCTGAAAGTCAGTCTTCTTAGGAACATGTGTGATTACGCCCGTATTTTAGATGATCAAATACATTTCAGATTGTATTCTTAAACACAGATTCTATTCTAAGGATGTTCAGTCACCGTCTCTATCTGCTCTCCTCTCAGCTTCACTGCTGCGGCATTCACAACTACTCTGACTGGAGGAACACCCGCTGGTTTAAAGAATCCAAGAACAACAGTGTCCCAGTCAGCTGCTGTCAGCCCAGCATCAGCAACTGTACCGGCACTCTGACCCGACCAGCAGATCTCTACCAAGAGGTACGGACACACCACACTTAAGCTTATGGAGATACCACCTCCCAAACACCTAAAACATAGCAATGAGTTTTATAGCGCACTTTGTAGTCAAGGACGAATGAATTAAATTCCTCTCTCTCATCAAATCATTGAACGTTTGAAAGGATCTTTGATTGTTGCTGATGTTAGTGTATTTTTTACATATACAATTCCTTCATGCCAGTGAATGTCTTTAATGCTCTTCGTTTTCTTTCTTCCACCACAGGGCTGTGAGGCTCTAGTTGTGAAGAAGCTGAAGGAGATCATGATGTATGTCATTTGGGCTGCACTAACCTTTGCATCCATACAGGTAATCTTAAATCACTAAGTCTGAATACCTGCAAGATAATGTTACCAGAAAAGGCAAAAGGCATATTATCTGAGGGGGGGGGAAATATGAAGAGTTCTTTTCCAAAATGCTGTATATCCTTTTTTGAATGAATTTCAATATCTCTAATATTCAATATTCAGAAGATTCAGCCAGTACAGTGTTAGCAGTTTGTCAACCAAGGATGCCAGTTACGGACTATCGTTTACAATGCATGCTGTAATTTTGTGCTATCAATCATTTTGTAAGTGTAGGTGTCAGTTGTTCAAATGGTGGATATCTCATTTTGGAAGGACACTCTACATATACAGTCTGTGTGTGTGCTTGGTTCAGCTAAAGAGAAAGTTGAAAGCAGTAAAGCACAAAAACCATCGACTGGGAAAGCTAAAACCAGCACGAGTAGCCAAAACTGCAGTGAATTCATTCACAACAAACAGAGAGTGAATGGAAAGAGCGAGATAACCAAGCGAAGCTCTGCAGAGTGTGGAACATGCTTGGTGTTTCCCTGCTGCCTCCTCATTGTCAGACTAGAAGTTTTAATCAAGTCCAAAGCCCGTGGACTGTGAGCATGATAATTAGAGCTGCAGTAATCTCTGTCAGCAGAGAGACTGACTCTGTTAGGCTTTGAGCTGAGAGCAGCACTGACCTGATTGTGTCAAAGGATTTCTGCTGTGTTTTAACAGCACAACATGGTTGCTGCTGACCAGGAAATCCCCTGCTCTCAAAGTAGTGACAGTCACAGCATGCCACATCATTATATATATATATATTTTAAAAAGCTGCCCTAAAGCAGTTCTTTTACAATTCAGTATTCAAAGCTGCTTGGAATCTGTGCTCAGGATAAAAACAGGACAAGATATTTGTATACTGCCCATCCCGTAGGTACAAATCAGTCAAAATAGTCAATTAAATTTTGTTGTTTAACACCAAACACTCACTACAGTACATAGGCGTGAAAAAATGATGGCTTTGTGGATTTACATCATCTCCATCCAGACTAGTGGATGTTGGCATTCTTTACACTGTGGGACAGGTTTGACAAAAAACTAATATCAACCCAGGAGACCAATATGCACCCCGTCCATTGCAGTATTCAATACAAATTTAAAATATGGAATGTGTTATATGTTATTTAATTCATTGAAACATTCCCGCGATTTGTGCGATCTCAAGATCTCGTTTTCACGCCGTGTGATCGTTCACACAGTTCGCCCGTGCACCACGTGTGTTTCTGATATTCCGATGATGTTCCACGTGGTCCTCACCCTTGTGTCATCAACCAAGATGGCTGTGGGGTAATGACACAGATCACAGCATTGCTTTCATCCCTGTCCCGTCTACCTGCAGATGCTGGGCATGCTCTGTGCCTGTGTGGTCCTGTGCAGGAGGAGCCATGACCCGGCTTACGAGCTGCTGGTCACAACCAACAGCTATGCATGAAGGACGCAGCCAGCCAACGAAGCACTCAGCCAATCAAAGGAGCCTCACCGGACTTGTCCACCGTAGATTTCTGCTGTAGTCATATAAGCTCAAGCACACCTTGCACAATTCATGATAAAAGTAGCGACCACTGATGATGGGGTTTGGGTGGGTGGAGGGGGGCTTCAAGGGGAAACCAGTAAGTTATTTATCGACATGCTTTGTAAGTTATTGTTATTTTAAATGTTTTTACAAACACTGAAATGCTTCTAAAGGCCAAAGTTGTACATGGCTAATTGACATTATTGATGTTGATGCGCAAGTATTTTTTTATCGTGGCTTCGTAAACAACAGTCTGTTTTCTTCGTCCCTTTGAGGATCACAAGGAATAATTTGGAGCTCATGTATGAAATTATTCAGCGCGTTGTACGGAATGTATTTCCTCGTGTGCCAGTTTGCACTATGGCTGGAGCTCTGGAGATATTTCATGCTTATTTAGACGGAAAATCTATGCTCAACAGAACGTATACCCTATTCCGAACTCAGTTTGACCAATCTTTGTGAACATGAAAAACTTTTACTCATACACAGAAAGAACAGAAGCAACACTCTAACCTCAGATGCAAAATCAAATGACAAAACCTGGAGTTCCTCATGATTGTGAATTGAAGATTGACTGTGATACCCTGTGTTAGCGTTATAATGAAGTAAAGCTTATTGGGATGTAAAAACTAACAAATGTTCTATTAGTCCACAAAGCCAGACTTTAATTTCTCTATTTCTCTATGTTTGTCCTTCAAGTCATCACTTATAAGAGTTATTCATGTTCACAAATATCCAGATCATGTGAATGACATGTAAATTCTGTGGATGTTCTCTTAATGAGGCTTCACTAGCGAGGCTTTGCCAATACATACTGCAACTAAATTGTGAATCAGTCAACCTGTTGTTAGTCTCCATTCCTACATAGAAATGCTATTGGTAGGAGTATTGTCAGTATTACCTAATGACCCTTGTGTGTAGATACAGACATGTTTCCACTCAAAGAACTTCCTACTGTATGGTAAGTGGTTCAACCACTTGATTGTTAGTTGTAAACCTGCTATGAAGGATTATGACTCATTCTTATTTTTTCCTTTTTTTTGTGGCATTGTGTACTGTTTTAATATTTTTGAGATGTTAAGTTGACACTTAGATATTCAGCTAGCGCAGCAAAAAGTGTTAAACAAAATTGTGTATATAGATTGGGGAACATACAAGAGACTGAAATAAACTTCTACATTTCAACTTGAGTGTTCAGCATTCAGCATTTAATCCCATGGTTTTATATTAAAGTAAGCACATTGTTCGCCCACATGATAGGTTACTACTAACTGATACATATATTTGATCAATCACGTAAAAAACTATGCATGTGTTGTGTTGTTTTTTATTGCAGGGGTTCTGACTGTTGAAACTAACAGTTCCGCTATCAGTTGATACTTTGACGTAGTTGTGAAAGCAGTTTCCTCCATTGTACCAGATTGATATAGCCACTGTATGAAGCACAGAGTAAGTAGAAAGTACAGAAAGGGAACACCTATTCAGGCGACATTCATGAGGTTTCGTGGTGTACATGAGATAACTGACAGAGTTTTTGAGAATCACTATGGTAAAGCCATTCTAAGGTCTTTGAGGTCTGAGGGAATCTCACCCCTGCAAAAAGAGGTAGGTTACACTGTGATGCCATGCTGTGACTAATTTTCCACCGAAGACACCGTACAATCCCACAGATAAATACAGAAATCTATTACTGGAAAGCCTTAAAATAAAGAAAATAAAGATGTGAAGTGAAGATGTTTTGCAACTTTAGCAAATTGCTCAAATAACCTAAACAATGTTCAACTCAATATGGCAGCAGTTTGGAAAAGGTGTGGGTTCTGCCGTCCTGCTCACAATGAAGCAACATTTCTTGCTGGTTCAGATCATTTCAAGTTTTAGACATCAGCTGGGGTTGCAAAGAACATTTAATGAGGAAGCTTGACAGGCCTGTTTGTAAGTGAATCTGTAGGGGTGGTGATGTGTGTTTATGTACATGCCAGAGTCTTTGCAAACTTGAATGTATGCCTGTGTGGATGCATGCTTGCTTGTATCTGTGCATCCTTGAGTGTATGCATGTGCCTGTGTTTTTGTGTGTGGTTATGCTGTGTGTGTGTTGTCAGTGTGTGTGTGTGTGTGTGTGTGTGTGTGTCTAGACTCTCGCTAGGTAGGTTCCTGGCACCAGTCCAGCCTGCCCGTTCCTCTCTACGGTCCACCAGCCATCAGGTCCTTTTTCCAGTACCTGCACCACGTCCCCTCTGGTCACAGACATCTCGTCCAGCTCCTGACCAGCCAGGGAACAAAGACGACAAACAACAGTCACAGAGCAATTAACACCTTTTTAACTCATGAACTCTCTGCATATGAACTCGTAAGCTCTTCTGTTATAAAATGTTCTAGGACTGCATTTTCATTGAACTTCCATGCAAAATTTATAAAATGACTTAAGAAAACAACTGAAAAGTTCATTTGCTGTAATTCCACAATAGTTTGATGAAACTACAGGTACAACATGTTGAGATCAGACCCTCCAATGAAACCCTTTTTTATCCAAGCAGGTATTGACAGAGATGGAGATGGGATGAAAATGACAGGCAGCCATAGTAACAAAAAATTACCAAACTGGGCCATCGGGAGTGTAGAGTGGACTGGATTCACACAGGAATGAAAAAATAAATATCTCTCATTTTGGCCTTGTGTGACCTATCTGATCTTCTTCTTGTCCAAGTGAATGTAATGGACACATCTTAGTAACATGTGGTTAAATAGCTGTGACTGCATGAAGTGCGTATAGTATTCACCTGTGCAAGGTAGTCGTAAAGCGCCATGTAGTTATCTTGATCAGCTGAAACAATGGCCTCTGAGACTGCTGGCTGGACACCAGGTATCGACGCATACACTCCATCTGCATTCTCAGCTAGAGCCAGTGATCACAGTAAGACATTTAGAGTGTAATCCGCCTTATTGGATATCATAGAACTATAATCTGTAACTTTGCCAGGGATAAGAGGTAAGGCATTAGAGATAAAACATTACAGTGCACAACATTATGTAGACACAATATTGAATATGGTTATAGTATGACATATTTAGATACTATGCAATGATACCAATATGATATTATGAATGCTATTACTTCATTCGTACTGTATAGTGATTCCTAACCTGTGCCACACAAAATCTAAGGCACACAGCATCATGCAGAAAACATGCAGAAAAAGTTTTTTTTTTGCAAGCATGAGCATATTAGTTTGAATATGATCAAGAGGGAAAAAAGTTTCACTTTAATTTTCTCTACATTTGAGCAAAAAAAGGCACACCTGAACTCACTCCACACACCAATATGTCCACGTGTTCCAATACTCCATATGATTCATTTTGATATATGAATAATATAGCCTATATGAATCATAATATAATGATGAACTGATATGATAAAAAAAAATAGCAGTGTTATATGTTCTGATTACTTCAACACATACAGAGCACTTGATTCATCTTGTATGGTGCATGTCTGCTTTTGTGACTGTTCACAATTCCAGTAAAATTAATCAAACACATGTCAAGAAGTTCAAATATTTGAAACCATATTCAAATATACATTAAGCCAAGTGTGAGATGACAATAAAATAAATATGAAGGTAGGTACCTACATTGGCCACTAGAGGTCACTGCTGATTGTGAGTGTGGAGGACTGTCATTGATGTTGACCTTTGAACCCTCAGTGCTTCCTTGTAGGAGGCTGGAGAACCTGTGTGATCCATGGTCAGGTGAGAGATTTAGGTTAGGTGTTACAATAAAATAGCCTACTAGGAGTTTCTGATCAATAGACAGGCATACAGAACAGTCTTGCAGTTGGCTGACCTAACTGTGTTTTGAAAGCAGAGCAAGGAAAAAACACCCCTGTCCAATTTGATTCTCGTGAATCTGGTTAATACATGTGGTACAAGTGATGCCATTTTGATGTTGGCCTGTCTTTAAGTTGTTATGTTATACTGTATGAACTAGTATGGATGGATGCTGAATGCTAGCTTCTGTGTTGTTGAGGTCTAGCGAGGGAAGAAAGGAGGACTGGTCAGTATTGCTACAGGGAGCAGGAAATGAGGGTACAATATTTCCCCAATATTTTGCCCACTTAGAATGAAAAAGATGAACCAGATTGTTGAAAATTCACACTTGAGCAAGGAAAATTTACTAGCCCAAGCCAATGGCTGGTAAATGAGTGTTTAGACTGTAGATTGTTGACTGATGATCATTTATGTAAGGAAATTTGTCACAATCATGGGTGTATTATAAAGATATAGAGGTGATGTCTGTGCAAGAATCTTTCAGTCTAAACTGTGGGACACTCCTGAATTTAAATGGGCTCTAATAGAAGTGATGTGAAGGCGGCAGCTAATAAACCCAGCTCCCCCCGTCTGTGTTGTCCCTCATGCCTCCTGTGAGGATACTTTCCACTCCTCCATGTTGTGTTAGAAAAAGATGATGCAGGAGGAGACTGTATTGTCACTGCTGCTGCCACAACCTTGTCCTGCTCATGTGTTGTGTCCCTAACCCTGACAGGTTGCAGCAATGTTGTCTCCTCCCGATTCCTCCTTCCCAGGTGGTGGAGTGTGCAGTCTGTAGTCTCATGCTGTACCTCTTCATGATGCCTCCTCCCCCTGAGAAGTGAGCGCTGCCATTGCTGTCCCTGCACGGTTCCGTCTGATAGAAGCTCTCAAACGCCACGGGCTCTGTGAGAACGAGAGAGAAGCTGCTCATTTGAGAAGTGAGAAGTTTCGCTTTCTGGGGGTCCACTGAACGAAAGGTATGATTTTATGCAAAATTCCAACCCAAGTCACCAAATATGCAGGACTGTAGAAGAGGATTAGGGCCACGAGAAAAATGTATTTGAGTTCTGAGGTTAATCTCAGAATTCTGAATTTAGAGTCAGAGTTCTCAAAGTCAGAATTCTGAATTCATTCTCCGAATTAATCTCAGAACTCAAATTTTTCACGTGGCCCTAATCTACTTTTCTGTACAACACAATTTTTGTTGTTGATGTTGATATTTTTCTGATGTCCAGATGAGTCCGTATTAGTCATTAGTAACCGCCTAATGAAGCAGGAAAGCAACATATAGTTCTCTAATGCAGTTCTCTGGTAATGTCAGTTTCTGCAGTTCGTAGGTTACTCTGAGGTCAAAGACCCATTTGAATGTTAAGGAAGCAGGAATGTTATCACTATGAAAAATGGCTAGCCTTCCCCATAGAGCGATGGCTTACCTGCTGGACTGGAACTTGTGGTTTTCATCTCTATGAAACTGTTGTTGTCTGTGGTGATGTCACACGTTTCCAGAATCTTTCTCACCTCCTCGTACAACTGATAAAAAACAGCAGGCAATCCAGTTAATACCAAAACTGGACAATATTCCTGCGTAGCTCAATCGGTTGAGCAGGGTGCTAACATTAACGTTGAATGAGCAAAAAATACTAAAACGTGGATTCAATTATCTACCAAATGAACAATTGTGTTGTACTGTCTGCTCTTTTTAACCCAGGCTAACCTCATACCTGAAACCTTAAACGATTCAGCCCAGCCTGAAACCAAACCCAAACCGAGCCCAAGGCGCAGCTTTCGGTAAGTCCAAACCTAACCAAATTCCAAAGTTGCTAATACATTTTTGATGACAAATTGCTAGTAACAGCACAGCAACAGCATTCTTGAACCCGAGCCTGTCGTAAACCTGAGCTTCAGCCCAAGCCAAGTCCAATGGGTCCAGTTAGATCAGTTACGTCTGTAGTACTCGATACTGCGTAGTATTGATATGATGGCATGATAAGTTGTTATTGGGGCTCAATAATTCTATTGTTAGTTGCTATTTTTTTGTGTGCTCAGTAGGACGGGGATGGTGGCTGCTGAAAGGAGTCATACTGTTAAGATAAAGGGGATGTGATGTGTAACTGTGTGGTTACAGGTTCTTGTTCTGGGTGGAGGCTGTGTCAGAGAGAGAAGTGCTATGTGACATCAAGTTTACATTCACTGTACCTCGCACGTGCATTTGTGTGTCTCCCCAATCCTCTATTATATTGGTGGGAACCTGAGCTCAGAGAAGAGTGCCAAGTTTTACAAGTTGGTGGGCCGTTCAAATGGATTTTTCATATTCGGGAATAGGAGTTTCCTAGTTCCCACTTGTCTTGAACGTACCCTGAAAGAAGTCTGGTCGAGAATGAGAAAGTTGATGAAGTTGATATATTCCTGTTTCTTTATTACTAGTTGAATTAACGACTTTTTAAGTATGTAAATTATAATGTATAGCTTTGTTAGACCAGCCATTCATCTTTGGAGAAGTTAAAAAGTGCATTTTCCGAATTTTTAGAGGAGCTGCTACTTGGCTCTGTAGACATCCAGCAAATGAGCTCAGCTAACCATTCTCATTCTGTCAAACTGCACCCTGAGCAGAGTTCGTCTGACTCTGGGTAAGTAGGAAAAATAGCCAAATTCCCCCAAAACCGTACTGTAACAATTATAGGCCTACATGTACAACACGACCACTGACAGGATGATTTAACATATTGGTGAGCACACGGTGCCTGGGAGGTACAACATCACTAGTTATCACTAGCCTCTAGTGGCTCTGCCACATATTGTGAGCTTTGCTTACATTAACTGGTGCAAAAAGGACTGCCAAATGTAAAATGTGTAAAATGAAAAGACTGTTCTAGCATGGATTACTTGAACTCAAACTGGTTACTTGGATTCAGACTCAAATTCTGAGCACTTGAGACTCTACTCAGACTTGGCCTTGGTGATTCGGCCTTAGACCCGGATTCAGACACTGGGACTTGAGCTGGACTTTGGGTTTTGGTGACTCGACTACAACACTGGTCTATGCTTTAATGCTGAGGAATCCATTTAAAACCATTTATATCCAGGCAAGGTGAGCTCACCTCGTCATCTTTGACACACTGCATGGAGAAGTGATTGCAGTGGTCCCACAGAGCGCACCTCAGGATGCTGATGCGGTCTCCCTCCATTTGTTGGAACACCTGAAAAACATGCAATGAACGCACGCACACACACACACAAACACACACACACACACACACACACACACAAACACAA
>OMOV01097693.1:0-10048 GCA_900312565.1 Beryx splendens | reverse complement strand
ATCAAATGACTAGCAAATGCAAGTGTTTTATCCATCCACTGCATCCATGATGAAAGCATTTCACTAGTTCAGCAAGCTGCTTGCTGAACTAGTGAAATGCTTTCATCATGGATGCAGTGGATGGATAAAACACTTGCATTTGCTAGTCATTTGATGTTGAAGAAAGGATCGGGACCTTTGCTTTTTATGGACCAAGAGGTAACAAAATCAGACTTAATTAACACTAACGTGAGGCATCTTGGTTAGCTAATGTGTCTAGTTAGGTGTTGCTGCGTATGCCAACAAGGCCATGCACCCTCAGCCTACTGAGAATTGGCTGAGCGTCTATTGCAAAAACATGCAATTGTAAGTTGCATCGTTGTATAGGAATCAAAGCACCATTTATACTGTCACTTTACCTGGAAAATACTTCTTGGAGACTAAAGAGGACCTTGAAATCAGTAATAATCTATCTCTAACCTGGTCTAGTCACCATCCTATCAAAATTGCATACAGCAAGAGGCTCTGAAGAAGTTATAACAAATTAGATGAACAACTGAAACTGAAAATATGACACCACTTGCTTTGGAAATCCATAGCAAGCTTCTCCTGGTGGAATGAACATCATTGCACTACTCTTTAACAGCTTTAGTTACGGTCTAGACCTTCTGCATCCTCTGCTGGTAGTCTGCAGCCTTCCTCTTCAGCTCCTCGCTTGTCTGCCGGGACTCCTTCAGCTCAGCCTCGTACAGGTCGCTACGGCGACGGGCGGCAGACAGGTCCTCCTCCAGTTGTCTGATGGCAACTCGCATCTCCTCCAGCTGGGCATGATACTCCTGTACAAAGACCCCATGGAAACCCAGCATGAGCGAGGGCCAGAGGAGAGGAGAGGAGAGGAGAGGAGAGGAGAGGAGAGGAGAGGGATAAACCCAATTGGAACAATAAGAAAAAGAAAGGAAATATCCAACATGGTGACAAAAATAGCAAACTAAATTATATAAAAGTTGTTATTTGGCAAACAATTGAATATTTGGAGGTGGGTGGGTACAGGGACAGTCATCACAGTAGAACAGGTGTAGCCACACTGATGGTATAAAGAGTTACTGAACAGAGAGAAAAGCGAGGTGGAGGGAAAAAGCAGATCAGCCAGAGTCATTTAGTGCACTTGTCTTTTAATGAATAATTAGTCACAGCCTAACAGCCTTCATCTCCAGCTCCTCGTCAGGTTACAGGGCACGCTGCCTGTCTGTCACGCTAATAAAAAGTAGCATGCTCCTGCGCCCAGGGAGAGTGACGCTCATCTGACAATACATCAAGACAGGCATCAGCAGTGGAAACAATACTGAAACACTTTTATACTGAAGTGGAAGGACTGCTCCCTGAGTTTACTCTACTTAAGCCGGAGAAAGAGTATTGAGTATCAATTAAAAGTAAAAGAGTATCACATAAAAAGTACTGAAGAAGTTAGCTACCAGAGGAGAGTTACTACAGGAGAATAGGGGGAAAAAATCCTCTCAACCTATTCAAAAGAAATTTTATATATTAAATATGAACACCAATAAAAACATTACTTGTATTTTTGGCTGGTACTAAACGGCTGGTAATTTACAGTGCGATTTGTAAAAAAATTTTTTAAAAGAAGTATTTACAAAATGCTATGTATACCGCGACAATCTCAGATATAGTTATTAATGTAAAATACCCAATAAAACAGAAATGACAAAATATGTAAAAAGCCTCTGTAAACGTGTACCAGCTTTTTATGAAGAAGCACCTTGTCAAATTTAGGGATCATATCTACAAGCTGAAAAAATAATTTGTTTTGCATACAGGAAATATGTAATTCTGAGAGAATTAAAGCTTTTTGGCTAGAGTTGTGCTTGGTGTACTTGATGCAGCTGGTATAAATATAGACCAATTAACTGTTTTTGATGATTGTTTTGTACATGAAATTACAGTAGTTATAGAAGAAAAATATTATAAAATCTCAAAATTGAGCAAACCCAGCCAAAATTTCCATTTTCATCTGTGGTGCCTTGTCTGAAGACTTTGTGCGTTTGCCAGAATCCTAACGAAGCTGGTACAAACAATGACAAGCACAAAACGACTGTATTTCAACGTAAATCCAAGCTCTCATTTCACTCAGATATAAGGTGTAGGCACCCCGGTGGCTCACCGAGTAGAGCACGTACCATAAGGCTCAGTCCTTCCCGCAGCGAAAAAGCAGGACTAGATTCTTTTTTTTTGGAATATTTTATTTTAACTTTTTCGCAGTAAAACAAATACACACACAACACACATACAGCACCCAATACCATTACATTCAGTAGCAAACACACACAAAAAAAGACAGGGGAATTGCAGAGCTCCCAAGATCAGACCAGAGATGCCAGTCCAGAACAAAATTGACAAAATGGGAGACTGTCCCTTCCTCCTGGAAAGTTAAGGGTATGAAAAAAAAGCAAAGAAAAAAAACACAAAGCAAACAAAGACAAATCAAGGCAAATGAACAAACAAACAAAAAATACACAATTGGGTGGAGGGTTGTCAGAATATCATTCAGTACAAGATAAAGCAGAGTTTGCACGAAATACAACAAAATACAACATAGCAGCAAGGTTCATAAATTGTACAGTTAGGTCTCATCGAGTAACGCCAAAAACGGCTTCCACACCTCCTGAAAATAGACCTGTGTATTCCGCTTGCTAAAACGAATCTGTTCCATCTGCAGGACCAGATTCTTAAATGATGGCAAGGTAGAAGTAAAAATTCAGACTTTTACCTTTAGCGTCGGTACACGCCTGTCACCACTACCTCCCTGACTCCCACTTTCAATTACGAGAGCTCCTCCTGTTCTCATTGAATTTCACATTCCTGTATTCCATCAGCGAGGACTGGCTGGACCTCCTGGGAACGGCCCGTCATTTGCTCTCCATGACTCATCACTACCAAGCCAATACAAAGCAAGAGATGATTTTAAAATTCCTCTAATTCATCAGCAAAAGAATGACTCAGTCTAAGGAAATTAAAGACAAGGGCATGTAGCTTTCTGCATAATTTCCGAGAACTGGGAGCTTACGGAGCGCTTATTGCAGACAAACACTTGTAAGTAGACTATTGTGTCCTTGGCTCATTCGGTTATCTATTGCAAGACGATGCAATTGTAAGTACTTGCGTCAGTTGTGTAGGAATCCATCCAGTGGGGGCCATTTATACAGTCACTTTATATGGAAATTGCTTCCTGGAGACGGGAGAAGACCTTCAAATCAGTAATAATCTAGATCCAACGTGGGTACTCACCATCTTAGGCCAATAATACTGCTGCTTTACAAGTTTAATACTTCCTAGAGACTGATGAAAACATTCAAATCACTAATAACCTCCCGTATTCTATCTCCAACTTGGGGCTACTTACGATCTCTGTTCAACTCTCACTCAGAAGAAGTGATGAGGAAGCTTCATCAGCAGACAATCCAAGGAAAAAGACACACTGGACACACTGTTTGACTGACAAATGATCTCTTTTGCAGTGCAACAACACCACAGCAATGACCGCTTAGCATAGTAACAAAGGTGTTACCAAGATTTTCAGGATTTCCACTTAATAGGAAGAATCCATCCTAAAATGCTTAAACATTAACAGTAATAACGACAGTGTGACAATGTGCTGCACGCACACAGACACAGACACACACACACACACACACACACTCCTCCCTATTGCCCTGACCTGCTCACTCCTGCTGGGAGCTTCAAACAGGGAGGTGGAGCACAGGCTGAGTGACGGCTCTTAGGAATACGAAACTAATCCACCATGCTAAGAAAAACACCATGGCGTTCTCCCTCTCCCCTGCCTCTTTCTTTCCCCAACCAAACAGATTAAGGCAATCCGTTCTTTCAGTCGTTTTTAGATGAAGACTTCGCCTGACATCTGAAAAGAACTTCAAACGGTAAACTGTTTATGCCAGAGGAACCATGCCTTGACCCAGAAACTGGCAAGGTGGACAAGCAAACTTTGGCGTTAATGAGTACTCTGAAAGTTCCTCCATGGAGGCTGGGGATTCCTCATGCAGTAAATATCTGAAGACACCGATGCCATATAAAACCTTTTAACGAGCAAGTTAAAAACACTGCTTTTTGTGTTATAACAAGCAAGATAAAAACCGCGCTGTGTTCTCGAATTACACGTTGTTCTTGCAACTTCAGTGAAACTGCCTTTGCAGATCTTTGCGTGCCCTGATGGTTTTGGCACAGATTGTTTTTGTCTGAAAATGAATCTATCTTCAATCTCTAATGTTTGTTGATCCAACACTGCATGGCTTCGGCATGAAGATGACAAACACAGCAGTCATATGACAGCGCGTGGGAGAGCGATGCTTTTCAAGATGTAACACTGGATTTAGCTGGCGTAAATATCCTGCAGAGCGGCACCCATGGGGACACAGTCATACGATATAATGAGGTGTCTTATTACAGGATAGGACGACAATCTAGGAATACAGGAAATCACAGTGTTAATAAGTTTGAAGATATTAGCTACAGTCATGTTGTTTTAGGCCCTGTGTCCGCGGTAGATCTTTCCCTCTGGTGCTCAGTGCTAACACTTTAGCATACACCATGCTGCATGACAGCAGGCCGCTAGGATTATCCACTGAAGACTAGAAGACGACTTTGGTTTTCATAATAAAAAGTTATTAGTGGTTTATATTTTCTGATCTTTTGGTCTCTAATAAAAGTTCAACATTAGATATCATGAAGTAAATTTAGCTAATGTCGGTTTATTTCTGGAACTACTTCAGGTAAGCAACCACGTGTTCATCTGCTGGGCGGTGATGTCTAGCTGTACAGTCTCCAGTCGCCCACCACCTTCACTTCCTGTCGAATCAAGGAAAGCAGTCCCTGATAGTTCACAAGAATATGTTTGGGGTTTTTTAAAGATTTATTTTCGGCATTTTATGCTTTATTGACAGAGACAGCGTGAGAGAGAGACAGGAAGGTATGGGAGAGAGAGAGGGGAGGACATGTACCAAATGACCGCGGGCTGGATTCGCACCCGGGTCGCTGCAGGAAGGACTGAGCCTTATGTGGTACACGCTCTACTCGGTGAGCCACCGGGGAGCCCCATGAAGAGGTTGTTGTTATTTTTACATCACATTTGGTGAACATTTTACCAATCTCCTACACAAAACTGACAGACTTGGCTGCATATCATTCAAGTTTACTTACCATTTAGCTTTAGAGCTGCTACAAGTTCTCATTTTCTCATTTTTGAGACAACGCTAGTATAATACTATCGTTAAACATAGTGTATGCTTAAGTGTTTGCATGGAGCACCGGAGTGAACGATCGGATGATTTTGGTGTCTATGTTCTCATCACATAAAGGCTAAGTTGACCAACAGGCCAATTTCCCAAAAACTCTGTGTCTCTTTAAGGGTCTTGGGGAGAGTGTAATACATTCACTTTCCCCACTCAGTGTTTCCCAGGCGGTCCAGGGATTTGAACCAGCAAACCTGCTTCTCTAACCTTTAGGTTACTCCCGCCCTCTCACAGGCATCACTGGTTACAGGCGGTATGTCATGGGTTTGTCACAAATCCTCTGTTTCCCAAGCTGCATGATCTAAGGCCCCGGCACCTCATCACGACAGCCTGCCCACTGCACCAGCGCTCTCTTCACTCGTAGGTATATGGCTCTCATCACCATGGCAACCATCGCACAATGTATTCAGCGCCTGGTAACCAGCGCCAGTGTAGGCTGAGAGAAACACATTGATTTTCTATTACCTTTTTTAAGAAAAATGGTGCATGATGCCAGGGAGAAGATTTGTGATGCCTTCTCTCTGTTGTCCCCTGCTGTCAGTCTCACAACAGCCTAATTCCCAAAACTGGCAGTTCTTGGTCATGTGGTTCCTCCACAAACACAGAAACATACACACAAACACACACAAACACACACACGATCTCATCACACAGACAATCTGAGTAATGAAGGGCTGTGTGTAAATCTCCCGTCTCTTTGTCTACTGAAAGTGTCCGTCATTCCAGAGAGGACCTCTGTTGACCCCAGCGTCACACAGCACGAGCTGCAGCACTGAAGGTTTTCTTATCCACACTCATCTGAAGGGCATGTGACTGCACATTGACACTAAACATGGTGCTGCTGTCACTCATAACTAATGTTGGTGCTTTGCTTCTGGCTTGAACTGAAAGTTTACATGGCCGTTTATGTGTTGAGTGAATTTTGAAAACCCTTGGAACCTTGAAACCTGTTAGGACCCCATTTTAACATTTCAAAGATAAATGAGTGTCAGTGGGAAAGTAGGGCTTTTTTCATCATTATGGCAAATCCACTTTTTACAGGTATGTGGTTTTCAACAGTGATTGTCTTCTATGAGATAATAAGTAAATAAAAAAAGCCTTGCAGCTGATCAAAAGCCTTTTACAAGTGACTTCTGTCTGTAAGTGAACTGCTTCATCTTTATTGGACAGGGCTTATGAAAAAGAAATGCACCATGACGCATATCTGAGCCAACTGTAGGTGTTGAATGATATACTGACTGCACCCCTACAGTGAGTGGTAGGGTTCCCACATCATGTGCCTGTGTAATTAATGCTGAGAGGGGCTCCCTTCTCTCCTCACGCCTCACACTGCGACAGCCTCGGTGGCCTGACCTGCTCCAGCTCATCTCCGATGTCAAAATGTTCTCTACTCGCTCTTTTTCTAAAAGATTATTCTTTTGCCATTTCTGCTTTATTATGCACTGCATACAGCCATAATGGCAAATATCCATCACAAGTAATTTAATCTGGGATAATTGTAGAAGTTACCCTGTGCACAGCGGTGCTATTCTCCTGGGTGCCACCGGGGCGGGAGGCATCTCAGTCAAATAATTAGTACTCCAGCGCACATCAGAATTACTTTGATCAGCGCTTTAAAGAGAAGATACAGATCGTGTATAGAGTTTTCTCTCTATACAACAAAACAAAATATGTATCATAAATAGTAGAAAAATAGATATGAAAATAATTTCTCTCTATCAGGTGCCTCTACTGATACCTGTCCTTGACAGGGGGTCAAGTCCGCTAAGGACAAATTACTTACTACTATTTATGATACGTAGTCTGCTATGTTATGTATTATGTATTTTGTGATTATGTAATATTTTGGATCTCCTTACCTTGTGCGGTCTTACACATGATTGCCAATTAGTCTATAATTGAGTACTTTTTTGTATTGAAAAACTGCCATACTGAATTCATTGTGAATAATGAACTCATCATGTTGCTGTTGATCACATGTTCTCTGTTAATCAGCAGACTGACAGTTTAGGTGCACACCTGGTGGCAATCCACCACAGAGCAAACCTGATGAAGCAATGCATGCAAAATGCATCGCTCACTCAGTATGTACTGGTCAGTAAAGGTTTAAATCGAAGTAATTCTGGTGTGCGCTTGAGTACTAATTATTTCATTTAACCTAGTAGGCTATTGAGTCTTAAAATCCTAACAAGAGAAATATTCTGCCAATGGGGTGAGATCATATCACTTGTGTCATGTAAATCAAAGAATCTCCTTGAGCCAATGAAACTGATTTAAATTGTATTGATACTAGCACAGTGATCTTGTGTCAAGACACTCACACTTGTTGCTGGAAAATTCCTGAAACAACTGAAACTACATTGGACACAAGGTAGAATGATCTAACCCATGACTTGTTAAGATGGACTTGTCTGCAGTGTGAGAGAAGTATGAGTATGACAGGAAAGCTCGGAGAAAGAAAGATGTGATGACAGGCAGCAAAGGTCACTGGAAAGGTGGGAGGGAGAGGTGAGGATGACTGACAAAGGTCATGAGCCAGATTTGAACCCACAACATGAGGAGTACGTGGCATGCACTTCAACCCACTGGTCTACCAAGACCCCCCCCTACCTGCTCTTTGATCTCCTGAAGCTTGTTGCTCTGCTCCCGGATGTCGTGGAGCAGCTGCAGCGCTTTGTCATCCTCCTGTGACACCTCCATGCGCGCCTGCTCCAAACTGCGCTTCAGACTCTGAAACCAAAACACACACACACAGTCAGCACAGATGACCAAAGACAATTTGGGAGCTGTGAAACCCCGTACTCTTATTAAAAAAGTGTGAGCAATACACACAAACAGGCACGCCTCCACACACGGGTTAGACTGATATATCAGGCCCATATTGGCCTTTTAATACAAATCAGATGTCGTCCACTGCCGATATAATGGAAGTGAGGATTTGACTTCACTCAATAGTTTCAGCGTAGTCAGTCTGTAAAACTGGCAGTCGAAACTTCACCCTGCCTTAAAGAGTTGTTTCCCCACCTAAAAGAATTGCATTAGTCTGGGTTTCAGTTTTAGTGTCCCTTAATGGTCTTAATGTTGTTTCAGAGGCTTTTTCTACCCAGACAAGAAGAAAATTCTGGCAGAAACGCTGAATCCGTGCAACTATTTGTATTTACTGTTTTTTTGGCATGAAATTTAAAGATATTGAATACCAGCACAAAATATCAACTGCAATCCAAAAATATCAGAATCAGCCTTCAAAAACCCACTGCAGTCAAACCCTAATGCACACACACACACACACACACACACACACACACACACACACACACACACACTTTGAACAAGTCCACTCACACTGCATTCGGTGATGTAGGTTGCCAGGTCTTGTTCCAGGATGGTCCTCTGGGTCTCCGAGGCCTTCAGCTCCACATCCTTCTGCTGCAGCACTGTCTCCAGGTCAGACATCTTCCTCTGGACAAGTGAGATCTCCTGTTCCATCTGGAAACGAGACATCGAACAGCAGCGTGAGCCGGACTTTTCTCTGCCAGCTTCATTTGAGCATTTCATGAATCTCTGGAGCTAATAATAATAATAATAATAATAATAATAATAATAGTTCAAGTAAAAGCAAGCCTAAAAAAGTGAAGGAAATGTAAATGAGTTAGTACAGCATGTCTATTGGCTTTTTAGGGACTATACACTCTACTACTAAAGATTTAAGTTAATACCAAACTTGGAAATTCTTTAGCTCCTCAGCATGATCCTGATCCTGATCATCTCAGCATGTGTGTTTGTGTGTGCGTGCGTGCGTGTGTATGTTTGTGTGTGCTTGTTTGGTTGCATGGTTGCGTGTGTGTGATTGGACCAGTAGTGATGGATGGATGCAATTAGATACGCCATTACAGGGCCTGAGGAGCAGTGGAAACCAGAGGGACAGCAGGGCTGCCAGCACTGTCACAGATACACAGTCACAGATACACAGTGACAGCACTTAGTGTAGGGCCACCACCGACACATAGTCACAATGCAGACACACGCTCACAACGTGGCATCACAACATGGTGCCATAGCATGGGGCCATCTAGGTCGCCATAAAGACTAGTTGCTCAACATTTACTAGCTTGTACTGTAGTCCAACCGTACAAATAATCACTCCACACTTCAACTGGATGTGTCATGTTCAACACATCTGAGTTTGGAACAACAATCTACTGTAGTGTTACTTTTCACTGTAACGTGGGTGTGGATGTGGATGTACAAATCAAATTTCCCCTCATTATTATTGAGTAGGTTTTTGTGCACTTCTTTGCCTTTGCAACATTTTAAATCGTATCCATTACTGTGCACACTTTGTAGGCTCTCCATAAGCACTGCAACTGGCCACTAATAAATTTCATGTGCGTCAAACTGAAGCATGTGGAGGTCATGTTAAGGCTGCACTAGGCAATTTCACGTGTTGGCGACTAAGAAGTAACTCTTGGAATTTTGAGGACTTCAATACCCGGAAATCGTACAATGTGACGTCAGTAAACTGGGAACTCCTTCTTCTCTTTGGTGGTGTGGAGGTGGTGAAGAGCTTCAGCCACTGCTGGATAGTACAGCTTTCCCTGGACAGAGCGCTCACTCCTGTGTTGTATTTCGCTCTTAAATTTTGATTTGTCACTTCCTGTGTCGAGAAGGTTTGCCGTCAATGACCATACCCAACAACCAAATAATAATAATTTAGGCAAACAGGGTGAATCTACGACATCTCAGTTGGGGGG
>OMOV01097691.1:0-10936 GCA_900312565.1 Beryx splendens | reverse complement strand
TCATTGTAAGTTACCCTAAAATGTAAAACGTTCAGTGTCAGACCTGATTACCACTCCAAGCTATGAGGTGCAGACTAATGGTTAAAACTACATTTTTAGGGTGCCCGGGTGGTGTAGCAGTCTATTCCCTCGCCACCAACACGGGGGCCGCAGGTTCGCGCCCCCGTTGTTACCTCCGGCTTGGTCGGGCGTTCCTACAGACACAATTGGCCGTGTCTGCGGGTGGGAAGCCGGATTGGGGTTTGTGTCCTGGTCGCTGTACTAGCGCCTCCTCTGGTTGGTCGGGGCGCCTGTTCAGTGGGGAGGGGAACTGGAGGGAATAACATGTTCCTCCGCATGCGCTACGTCCTCCCGGTGAAACTCCTCGCTGTCAAGTGAAAAGAAGCGGCTGGTGACTCCACATGTTTCGGAGGAGGCATGTGAGCATCTACACCCTCCCCAGATCGGCAGAGGGGGCGGAGCAACAACCGAGAATGAACAATTGGGAGAAAAGGGAAAAAATTAAAAAAACAAAAACAAAAAAAAGCTCCTGGAAACGAGATGTTTTGGCTTCACTTTTGCATAGCGAACGGACCCCTTGTAAATGAAATGCTGAAGTTGAACAATTCTTCAATTTGCTGGGGACCCCCTGGAATTCCCTCAAGGACCCCATGTTGAGAACCACTGCCCTAGGGGCTCCATATGTTTCAAACCATGAGAAATATCAAACAGCAGTAAGTGGCAAGAAGAAAGAAGAAAAAAGAAGCATAAAGCTAAAATTCACTCTAGAAGTTGAATGAGAAAGTTCTGTTGAAGTTATGGGCCATTGATTTTCTATTGTATTCCATCTGAGTTAACATTTACAACAACAACAACAACAACAACAAAATCCTAAATGTGTCTGTGGTGCCTCTAGAAGATTGCTATAGGAACTTATAGTTTTGCTGTGACATTTATAGTCTACTTCTAGGTTTATCATAGGATTACTATTGTTATTTTTCATAAGGGACATTTTGGAATGAAACCCTTGATCTGATTTGATTTGGAAAATAGAATACATATCAAGATACATGACAAAAACAAACAAAAAACAAATCCTGTATATTTGAAGAGGATAGCTCAACAAAATGTGACTTAAAACTCTTATTTCCACTGTGGACCTTTGACCACCCAGTTGTAACTTGTTTTTCTGTTTAAAGGTGCGTGTGTTTGCCAACCAGATGATGCAGGAGAACGACTACAAAGCTGATTTGGCAGCCATCCGGATAGCCTCCGTCAACCCCATCCTGGACCCCTGGATCTACATCCTCCTCAGAAGGTCTCTGTTTCGGCGGATACTGAGTTTGTCCAAAAGATTTGGCAGTAGTCGCAAAAGGAACTCCCCTCCCACGCCTCACAGGAATCTGCTGTATCCTGACATCATGAGGGACGACCATGTGCTCGGCCAGCTGCTGTGCAGCTCCAGCATCATCGCTCAGCTGCCTGCCACTGTCAAATTCACCCCCTACGACACAGAGAGCCTCCACCAGACATAAAGCGCTGAGGACTGAAGACATGTCTGACCCTCGCGACACTACGAAGGTCTTGCTGCGAGCAACTTGGCTCGATGAGTCGTTCTCTTCCGACCGACTGTGGGCGGGACCAGAAGCTCCGATTGCATCTGTGTCTTCTAGGTCTGCTGCAGCTAGAGAGTTTTGACCAAGAAAAATAAGCTATGTGACTTTCAATTCATTTATTTTGACTATTATTGACTCCAACGATGGATGCAACTCAAGCATCGTTTTTGAGGCGTTTATTCCTGTGGTCTCTCAAATAAAAGTTGTAGAGAACTAGGAAGCTTTGACTGGCTGGAATCAACTTCTCGTCCATTTTGCACATTGTTCCATGAGCTGTTGTTCAGAAATCATAGGGGAACAAGGAAGCATGGAAATCTGATCTGATGGCTATTGACGGCCGATGACCGCGACAACTTCAGCCGTTGCCAACTTTGCTTAGTCGATGAACCTGTTGACTGTCCACTCAATGGCTGATTTTCTCTTGTTGCTCAGATCTATAGGAAACTAGAGGGGTACTCGAAGAGTGCAGACCTCCGCCAAGGTCAATAGTTTGTGCTATTATTGCTTGTTCGTGAGGCTTGTTTGTGAGTTGATCCGGCTCCGCTCCAAAATGTAATGGGTTCTTCCTTGGCCTATGCTACACCCTTCCACGAAGTTTCATGAAAATCGGGTTAGTAGTTTTCCCGTAATCCTGCTGACAAACAGACAAACACACAGGCAAACAAACAGCACCGAAAACATAACCTCCTTGCTGGACGTAATGAATGGATTCTGGTGACCTCTTGATGGTGTTGCTCGCAGTGAGGAAGCACAGTTTGACTTTATGAATGTGCAAACTGTGAAAACAGTTTTTCTAAAGCAACCAGAGGGAGAGGTGCTACCTTTAATGAAATTCGACTGATGAAGGACGAGGTGCAACACTCTCCCAGTGAAGAAAATGTGCAAGATTTAAGAGTTAATCATATTCAAAACATAATGTTTCGATGTACTCGAGTCTGTCATGGTCACTATCTCCAGAACTCTTTTACGTTTTGGACTCATCTTGGTCTTGGCCGCTGCTGGATTGACTGGACTTTTTCCACACCTAAGATAGGTTCATCTGGTCAATCTTTATTTATTTTCTTCTCAGCACTACAAACTTTAAGGGATTTCAACCTGTGTGTAGAATGTAATCCTCCTCAAACATGTACACAGTGATCAGTTGGATGTTGAAGGGTTTAGTCCAGAGCTGTACACTGTTTATTACCTATTTTGGTCTTGAATAGGACTTGATTTGCTCTGGTTTTGGTCCAGACTTGGTCTCGACCCTCTATGGACCCAGTTCTTGACTTGAACTGAACTGGATTTGGCTTGGGATTGATTTGAACTTTAACTAAACTGGTCTTGACCAGTGTTGGGGTCATTACTCAAAAAAAGTAATGTATTACACATTACTCGTTACGTTTTAAAAAAAAGTCATGCATTACTTTACTTATTTATTCCCTGTAGAAAGTAATTTGTTACATTACTCGTTACATTACTTTTGTGTTACTCAACATTGCCTGAGATGCATTGTCACGTAATTGCCAGTTAACAATATAATGTTAAACCTTACATATGCCCACATATCAGCACAAATCCCCATCCTAATAAGGAGCATGCACAAGATCTTTCTTTTATGCTCTTTAATACTACAAAGCCGACAGCAAAGTTGATGAAAATCAGCCCAAAGAGCACTTCACAGAAAAATGTTGTGGTGAGAACAAGGATCAATATTGCATGCCTAGCAGAATCAAGGCGGCACTGGCAGTAGGCTATAATTGCCTCAAACTAAAACTACATCAATATTTAAAACAATATAAAAGAGGTTGGACTTCCTAACACCGCCCAGTACAAATAATAATTGCCTCAAAATAATATATCAAAAAACAAAATAATATAAGTGGCCTTCTAACACCATTAGATGATGACAGACTTAAAAGGAAAAAACATGTTTAAATGGCATATGAACTGCATTTAGGTGGCACGGTGGCGCAGTGGTAGCGCCGTCGCCTCAGCAAGAAGGTCCTTTGATTACCGCCTGGGTCGCAGTTGGCACTGGGGGTATGCTCTCCCCATGCCTTCGGTGCCTAGTACCCAGGTGGATTATCTTGTGAAAAAGGGCCTTTCTGTGTAGAGTTTGCATATTCTCTCCGTGCTCACTTGGGGTTTCCTCTATATAACATCGATAAGAATCCCCCACTAAAAACATGCAAGAAGATCGTCACCTGACCAGCGATGGACATAAAAAGAAGTTGGTCCCGGGTGCTGTAAGCTGCCCACTGCTCCTGGCCTGCCCCGTGGAGGAAGGATGAGCCAAGATGGGATAAATGTGGAAGACAAATTTCACTGTGCCATTTCAAGCGTGTGCGTGTGCTAGCCTCCGTGCATGCGTTGATGGTTGCATGTGATAGATAAAGACGGGGTTTGTCCGTCCTGTTTCGTTTCGTTTAATGGGCCAAACATTCAAACAAACTCACTCGAGTTGCACATTCTTGTCCTTTCACGCAACAAATTCGAAGTAATGTGCTCCACCCCTCAAAAGTTGTAGACCGCTCTGCTATTTTTGTCCTATCTCTAGCCAAAGTCATACGAGAGATTGTTGCGCAAGCGTGCGTGAAAAGGCATGTTTGATGATTTTTTTCTATCTGCCCAGATAATCCTGCAGATTCCAGATCCTGCAGATAATTGAAGAACTTATCTAACACAAGTAACAACATAATTGTTTGATTAGTAATTGTAATGTGATTACTGAATTTAGGAACCGTAATGCGTTACATTACAGTGTTACAGACAAATGTAATGTGATTACAGTAATGCGTTCCTTTGTAACACGTTACCCCCAACACTGGTCTTGACTACAGTTTTTTTAAAGATTGATTTTTTATGCATTTTATGCATTATTGACAGAGATAGTGAGAGAGAGACAGGAAGGTATGGGAGAGAGAGAGAAGAGAAGACATGCAGTAAATGACCGCAGGCCGGATTCAAACCCGGCCCACTGTGGGAAGGACTGAGGCTTATATGGTACGCGCTCTACTTGGTTGCACCTCACGCTCCCTCTTTAGACTTTATGAATTCAAAAACTCTAGACTGTAAAGATAGATCTCTTTCAAAAGAATAATAAATATTAAATGACTACCTGCGTGTGTTTTGTAGTACTTGTTCCACCTTGAGATGTGCAGGTGAGTTTTATGCTGAAATAAATAAATTCAAGTATTTTATGCCTGCTTTGGTTATGGAACAAAAGTCAGAAGAAAAGGGTACAGCCCCAGCAACAAAGGGTACAACTCTGTACCTTTCCCCCCTGAGAGTTCATCAGCAGTCTTTGGTTTCCCACTGAAACACTGAGCAGGTCTGGTGCTGTTTGTGTTGGAGAGGAATATGTAACCCAGACAGCAGCCTGTGAAAGCGAGCCAATAAACAGTTTGTTTGGGTCTCACCAGGACATTTCTACCTCCCATACTCCTATCACAAGTAGAGAAGTGACAGTAACTGAGCACCATCTACAGGAATTTCTCTTCTTCCAGTCTGTGAAGCTCATTTCCTGGATGCTCTCATCTAAATTCACCTCAGGCTTTCTGCAGTCGACTGAATTTCTTCTTTAAAAGGGTCAAAGAAAGACATGCTATTTGGGTTTAGAAACGGAATTTCACGATGCAAGTATCTGTTGATGAGAACTAGAGAGAGGATAAATTATTGACTAAGGATTTGTTTGCTCCACGTAAACACTCCTTATAAAACAAACATGATGAAGTGTTCAGGAACCTATTTGCAACTCTTCAAAATGGCCGTTCGTTTCAAAATGCCCAGCTGCTCCTTTCTCAGGAGCCAAGCTCTCCTGAAACTAAAGGCACTGAAGTTAAGTTGTTGTGGAAAAGGCGGGTCCACTGCCAAAGTCAAGTTTCTAAGTTGTTTTTTTTTGTATGTGATATCCAGATGGATTTTTAGCTTGAAGGCAGAACCAGCTGAAAGTGGAACACGTGGTAGCAGCCACACAAATGAGAAAAAACTTTTCTTGCTAGTTGAATGTGAACCTCACAGGCTGCATGTTTCATTAATCCCTGATCAAATCTTCTTAAACACTAAAAGATGTTAGCAGGATCCCACACTCACTTGTACATCAGATTCAAAGACTTTTTAATGATTTTCAAGGTATTGTTGTTGAAATTCAAGGACTCAAAATCTTGTCAAGTCGAGAACTCGTGGCAAAATCATTTTAAAACTCTGGCTATATCAACACAAATCTCCATCGGAGAGTTTTCCTCAAGATGTGAACTGTTGATTCCAGGACAGAGTGAGGGATTATGAATTTGGGTGCAATATTTTAATTTAAAGGCCAATCGCTCATCTTCAAGAAATTTAAAAAAGGCCTTACTTAATTTTTCTCAAATCCACAACATTCAAAAGGCCCCTGGGAACCCTGTGGAAGATTTTTTACCCTTAGGACAAAATTACAATAATAGTGTGATTAAAAATACTTGCTTGTGAAATTTCCCAATATCCCATCTGCCTCTAATTATTACCTAATCAAAACAGCCTTAGTCTACTCTGATGGTTTTCGTTTTTAGAAGCATCAAAACAAAAGCAGCTCAACATATTCAGTATTCCACAATGCATTTATTCTTTCCCGACATTTAAAAATAGCGTTTACTAAACATAAGCAGACAAGACTGTGCATGGCTGCACCTCTGTACAACGTTTTTGTACCTTGACACCATAAATAAAAATCTATAAACATTGGTTCAGTAAAAATTCTGTCTCTCAAGATCCTTTTAACACACACAAAATAATTGAATTTGTACAACTTTTACAAAGTAACCCCCTTCCCCGCCTTCCCACTCATCAACATTTACATTCCAGTATTTCCATTCAAGGTCTTTCCAGCTGAAAGCCAACATCCCAAATCTGTCAAGACTCAAGAGTTTCTAAAGTCAGAGTGCAGCCAGTTAACTTACTGTACACAAACCAAATACCCAGCATGATACTGAAAACAAAAACACAACTCGTGCCAGATTCCATCTCACTGCTACCACAAACAAGGCCTCCATGCTGTGTTGCATTCGCGACAGGAAGATTAAACTCTTCTTTTTTCATTTGGCAACATGAGGGAGGACATGAACACAGACAGGAAGAAATCAAAAAGAAAAATATACTAATGGCGGTACTGGCCAGTGTGATAAATTAAACTAAAATGTGACTTGCTTGTACTATTAAAGCCTTATATAGGTCAAAAAATATCTCCCCGCATAAGACCAGGTTCATTCAGAAAACAATAGTTGGACAAAACCCAATTTCTCTTGATGAAATTCCACAGCCGTATAAGAATAACAACGACCAGATATGTTAACAATAAAATCAAAGAAAAAACAATTACACCAGTGCCAGGCTATCTGGCATTCCTTATCCAAATCAGTTGTCCAAATACCGTAATCAAATTTATCTAAATCATCCGGATCTGAATAATAATAATAATAACAATTATTGTTGTTATTATTATTATTATTTGAAAAACAAATCCTTACAGTTCAGGACCAGCAGCCGAAATAGACTTCTGGCCACCGGCAACAGCAGCTGCATCACAAAATTACAACACAATCTCACAAAATTTTGTGAAATGAGCATGAACTGTGAAACACAGATTACATGTTGTGGATATGAATAATATGAAGATCATGACAGCACGAAAGGTTTATGTGACATTTTTACACAGCTTGGTAGAATACTCAATTCTGATTGGCCAATGAACGCATTCTGAGGTCTGTTATTTCTAAAAACCAGATTGCTGTTTTTTATCACATCACTCTGCAGTTGTGAAATTCGGCTAACTGTGAAGTTTAGGCAGGTAAAACAGTTTGGTTCAATTTTGAGTTTTTGTTTTGGGTCATGGTTGAAGAAAAACTTGGGGAAATGTATTCTTCTCACTTTTCGTGCATGTAGCCAGGTCAGGAAATTATGCTCATTTCACAAAATCTCCTAAGGCCAGGCTGCAAAACTCACCACCCGCGTGCAGAATTTTACAAGCCAATTACATTTTTAGAATAAGATCTTACTGTTTGGTTACCTGGCAAACTGCCTGGTAGTGTGGGCTGACTTAGCAGCCAGTTTCAGATATGGATGCTAGTAGTTTACCTCCCTGCTGGAGCCTCCGTGCTTACAGCCAGAGAACTCCAAAGCAGGTAAGACTTCCTGGGTTTGCAAGAATCTCATCTTAGCAGTTAGATCTTATTTGCTCCACTGACTCAGAATGGAGTAAACAGATGATCACAGATGCTATGATGCTTCTACAGCTCTTCCTCAGGAGGTGTTTGTTCGAAACAATGCCTTTATAAAGCCTATAACATTTTTCATACAGAAGCATTTTTGTGTGTGGATTTTCTGTTGTAGGCTATATTATCTTTTATCCAGCACCTATGGTTTTGGATGTGCATGTTTTTCTTGGTTTTCTGTGAAGCTGTGCCCATAGCAGCACCAGACACCTTACTGGATTATTGTGGTGCGAGTCACCAAATACCATGACAGTGTTTCAATTTGCCAGACAGACAAGTCAAACATAATTTAGTAGACTATAAAAAGCCTAATTTGTAGAGGACAACCCCTCTCTCCTCCCTCTCGCTCATCCACACCTTCTCAACGGACCGTTTCTCAACACCCAAAATTAACATCTGCCAAGTGCCAGTAAAAATGGCCTTGTTGGATAAAACAATAAGGTTCACCCACCACACTAACCTGTGGAGAGAACATTTGAATGCCTTGATATACAGTTTTTGATATATTAAGTTGAATTCTGCTGCACTTCATGACAAATTACAATCTTGATATAAGTGTACGAGTTGTTTGAAACTCAACATCTAAATCTGCTTTCGTCTCTTGAATGTGAGGCGGGGTGAAATATTTCCATGAAAACTGTTAATCATTCTTGGCAGCTATCTTCTTTTTTTTTTAAACTTTATCAGCCCTTGGCAGGTGAGCCAGAAAGGTCATTTTGGATCACACATAAAACGTGTTAAAACAATTTTATATAAACACAGATAGCACAAAATGTCGTTTGAAACCTGAATTGAACTCGATATTGCTGCAGTGTGATATGGAGATGCTGAGTTTGCATCAAAGTAATTCTTCAAGCAGTGTACCAGGCTTGTTATGAATACATTTTGGACAGGGAAGAGATCAATACAGCAGACTGTGGCAACTCTTATGATTACCAATTTTGTTAACATTATAATCAATTATAATCAAGCCTCTGGTCCTCCTGAAATTACAATTGAATCTTTAATTGCACAAGCCGTACCCTGATTTCATACATGCCAGTTGATACCAATGTTACAATAACGCAAACCTTACTGCGCCTCTAGACTTTCAGTTAAACACCAGGACTGTACAAAGCCACTTGAAAGACAGTCACAGTAATCTGCATAACAAATTCCGTTATTTCATGATGTGCAGACGTGTTGCGGGTCGAGTCGACGGCCTCCGCTTAACATGAGCGTTACAGAGCAGCTGTGGTTCACTGTAACGGCCTGAAATCATCTGACAGGAGAGAATATCCCTCTCTGCCCTGGAAGCTGAAGCTGTGCAGACCACTTACTCATGAAACGGGCTGACAAATACCAATTATTGACAACAAAAAGTTAATGCTTTTTTGCCAAACTCATTATGTAATCCATTCTAACATCTCTGTCCTTCACTAAAGAGTGTCCTTACACTATGCAGATGTCCGATTGCATATTACAGGGACGTTTTTCTGCTTTATTTTGGTGAGCTTCATTTTAAGCCAACTTTTTTTTTACATTTAGACTCCATGATAGTAAAGGAAAATAAACTTTCTTTGTTTCCTTGCTCAAAGCTTCGGAGTCAGACATTTCTGCAGGTCACTGGATAACATAACGAGTCTCACTGCCTTGGCTCAAAGAGCTGGAGCCTTCCTGTGTTAGTGTTTCTAAAAAGCATTTTCATGAATGTGGCAGTTAAAGACACGCTGATAAAAAGTCTGACTGAGGGCGCCCGGGTGGTGTAGCGGTCTATTCCCTCGCCACCAACACGGGGGCCGCAGGTTCAGCGGGTCTGAGCCTGTTCAGTGGGGAGGGGAACTGGGGGGAATAGAGTGTTCCTCCGCACGCGCTACGTCCTCCCGGTGAAACTCCTCGCTGTCAGGTGAAAAGAAGCAGCTGGCGACTCTGCATGCATCGGAGGAGGCATGTGAGTCTACACCCTCCCCAGATCGGCAGAGGCAGTGGTAATTGGACAGGCAAAATTGGGTGAAAAAGGGGGAAAAATCAACAAAAATTGACTGAGTCTGGGACATGATGAATACTAACGGATCTGACGTTTTGAATTTTGGTGTAATTTTTCTTCACCAGCCACTTTATGGAGAAACTTTCTGCACGGCACCAGGGTGGTAAATCAAGTTTTGAGCTGCCACATTGGCAAGCGAACGCAGAAATTTCACAAGTTGCACTGAATTTTTAGCAGTTAAATTCGTAGTCAGATTCCTCCATAAACTTTCAAAAAAGCTGTCAAAAATCAATACATTCAGAATTCACAAATTTGATGGAATCGAGAAATTAAAAAGCCAGCAGAACAAATTTACCAACACAACAACTTCCCAAGTTGACCTTTTGGTTCACAGTCTTTCAGCATTGTTGGCAATTTGCACTGAAACAAACAGGTTCCACTGGCCTCGAGCTCGCACCTTAGCTTGTGACTCGCGGTACACGTTTGACAACGTTGCAACAATTTAAACAAGCCGTTTTCAGGAAAGGTGGAGGATAAATGTACAACCTTGCTCCCTAGACTGTGACAAGTGCCTACTGAAGAAATATGACCTACCTAAAACTAATTTGTGTTCAGTAAAATCCAAATATCAAGGCTTTGCTCTAAGCTTTGTTGGTTAGAAAATGAACTGCTCCTGACTCTGCTTTCCACATGTGAGCGCTCACAGTAAATAATTACAGCTGACATCCTTTCCTCTGAACGTAAACAAAATACCCCTAAAGAGTTCTGGCTGGCTGTGAAAACAAAATTGAGTCAGACGTTTCCAGACGATAAGGTGCACGCTATTTCGTTCAATCCCCCCAATCCCGTCATACATGTGACAATAGCTGCGTTTAGATTACATGCCTTAATCAATCACCAGGATGCCTGAAAACGGCTGATGCACGTTTTGTTTTGGCTCAGACCGTCCCATACAGTCAGTACCAAAGTTATAAATACACAATGATATGCAGCAGAGCTGTTAGAAAGCGACGTTTAGCGGAGGTGGGGTGTGTGAGAAGACACCGGCTCTTTCACGACTGACTCATCATTCCCCTCCTTAACAAACAGCACTTGCCTTCAGTCTCTGGTTTGGAGTGTGGCTTTAAAGACCCGCTGCCAGGAGGGAG
>OMOV01097690.1:0-18711 GCA_900312565.1 Beryx splendens | reverse complement strand
AGAGAAATCAACCCACCCAAAGTGCCAGTGAGCCCGATCCAAGCGGAAATCAGTGTAACCGGATGGAAAGTCAGAGAAGAAAGCAGAGATTTCACAGAGGTGTTTAATCTATATAACTCTCACACATTGCATCTTTAGCTCTTTAATCAGAACAAAGCGCAGTAACTCAGTCTTCTTTCTCCTCTTCAGATCTCATCAGCAGATTACGACAAGCAAGCATGAGTCGCCATTATTATGGTAATATAAATGTCAAATGACATCATTTGAACTTGTGTGATAAATTTGACTGATTTTTTTTTTTAATCTTACAGTTAACCAGGCTGAGATGAACCAGCAAGCCATGTCGTCTCAAGGGGAGAATCATCACAGAGGTAGTACAGTATATCATAAGCCATGTGTCACAGTGAGTCAATGCTGTGAAGTCTCATTCGTCACTGAGGTGTTTTCTGTTCTGTGTTGCAGCGAGTTTTTGGAAGAAGAAAGCCAGACTAAGTGAGTGGTGACTTCATCAGTGTATGTGTTAAGGATGAAATACTGTTGCTTTTTTTTTTTTTTACACTGCTGTCTGACCTGTCTGTCCTTTCCCTCGCAGAGAGTGAATACAAAAACCCCATTTACAACAACAGCACAGACCAACTCAACAAACTGTAGAGGACAAGGCAGAGATGGCTGTTACATTTTCTGTATATGGACCCAATTACAGAGCTACTTATTGACCTTTCATTTTATAATTGAGAAATGATTTTAAATGACATAATGATTGATTTATTGTATTGTAATATAATTGTACTGCATTTCACAACTTGCACAACTTTTGGCTGTTAAAAGAGGAAATATGTGATACAGCAGCTTGCAATATAATGTAAAGTTCTTTTTTGCCGTGGCATCATATAAATATATCCTTATCCAAAAAATGATTAGCATCCTTACAGTGTTATACAATCCCAAAGGCTTCTATCTTAGGATATACCACAGTTTTCCAATCATGTATATTTCACCATATGGTACTGATGGCCATTTAAGAAATTGTGTGACACTTGAATTCATGAAAACTCATTTAGTTATACAATAATGTGATGGATTACAATTACATTAGTTATATTTTTTTAGTTATATTTTTTTCCAAAACATCAGGATGAATTTGATAAATTAATCGAATTAATAGAAACCCACCAGTCTCATTCTACTAAACTGACAGAATCTGCTTTCCAGTTTGCCCCCTAGTGTATATTTTTAATAGTGACTGATGTAAAAATGTAATTCAGATGGTTAATATGACATTGCTGTGATATTTGGATGGTTTTCACATGGATGTTTTGATCAGTAAAGAAATATTTGTGATACTATTGACCAGTAAAGTTCTTTCAAATAAATGCTTCCAGAATAATTTATTTTAAATGTATTCTATAGGCCTGCCACACTGCAATACTGTGGGGAAGAAATGGAGGATTTCGTTCCAAAAAGCTAGGATTTTGGATGGAAAATGAAAGCTCACACACACCTGAAACATACACACACCTGAGCAAGTAAAGGTCTGGAGAGATAACTAATAACATTGTGAGACATGAGAAGAAATAAAGAGGAGAAATGTGAAGAAGAGCACAAATCCAAATGGTATCATTTTAAAGAGAAAGGCCACTGTGGGAGTCATGTCATGCCAATTAGGCGTAATGAGAAACAGCTGCTCCACCTCTCATGGCCCTGCAGTAACCAAAGATGAAGACCTGCAGTGACTTCCTCATGGTGACATTCATTTCATTATCACTCTGCTTTTTGAAATGTGAAGCACATGCTCCTCCAAAACGATTTCAAGCTACGGTTTATCAAGACATGAATAATAATACACTGATCTGTCATGAAGGGTTCATGTCTGTTTACATATCAAAGGCGCAGTTTGCCGATCTTCCGTTCGCCATTTATGTTCAAGGTAAGTCAGATAGAGCTGAGTCATTACCAACATAATGACATCAGCAAACCGCTTACTGTCAATGATGATGGCACAGTCATGTGGTTAGTTGGTCTTGCTGTTCTTGTTCATATCCAATTTCACACACAGAAGAACGAGGCAGATATTACCAAGCCATGGCCATTGCGCAACATTGCCACTACTTCATTGGAGAAAGTGAGACCTTCGTCGTGTTAACAGCTGCTTTCCATGGCTGCTTGGTGAGAAGACGAGTAAGCCAAACACTTTCTCTTGAGCCTTTTGTTTTGTCTTTGATGCAAAGCACCAATGTTCATAATCTAATCTTTAAATACTATTTCATTTATTAGAAATATATCACAAGTTTGACTGTTGCCATCATGGCAATAACAGACCAGGGCAGAGTTGAGATTGCCAAACTGATACCTCTCATTTGCAAAAAGGAAATTAAAGGTACTGATTCTAAATATTAATTAAGAATTTCATGACATAATGTTTGATATGATCATCAGAAGTCTGTGTGTTATTAAGTGTCTGAGTGTTTCCTACAGAGGAAATCAAAAACGATAATCAACCAGTATCAAGACAATTTCTCTGCAACAAGGATGGATTCAACATCACCATTTCCCAGAATGCCACAGTGCCCCCTCTGAACATGGACACAGTATGGATCCCTTCCAGCCAAAGCCAGAACTGTAAACCCAAGACGAAATCCACTGACACTGTCACGTTCAACTTCCCATTCACTGACTGTGGCACCCAGTCTGTGGTAAATGTCAATAAATTATCTCGCTATTAATTACTGACCTTAATCTCCAGATAGTTGAGGTGGCATTTGTGTAACTGATTGGCAGATGATCTCTTTCAGATAGCAGATGGGATTGTTACCTATTGGGTCAAGGTTGAGGCAAAACCACCCCTGCAGAAAGGCTCTATAGTTCGAGACACTCCTTTCCAGTAAGCATGAGAACATTTTCCACTTCTTGTGTTGTTTGGAAGGTAATGGACACCTGACTCGGTTATACGTTTTCTTTTGTTAGACTCACTGTGCGTTGCAGCTTTACGCTGGCCAGAATGTCTCAACTGGGCATCAAGGTGGAGGGAGAAACATCGGCATACCCGTCAGCACTGAAGAGCGAGGGAATACTGAGGGCTGAGCTCAGGTTCGCCAAAGGTCAAGTTCATAGGTTTTGCTCTCTAGCATTTCAAGTTTTCAAATTTACATCCTCTGTGTATGTATATATGCAAAGATGTAGCCTGTTTTCGTAAGTTTTTCTTGTCTCTATCCACAAAAACATTTTCATAACCACAAGGTAGAGCCATGCAACTAAAACCAAAACTTGGTGTTGATGTGAATGAGATGAAAATGCATCCAGCCATGCAGGATTTTCCTCCTGCTGCCATCTCTGTACTGTTATCTTCAGAGAATATTGCTGGTGTTTTTTTTCTAACAATATTTCCTCTGCAGATTCCTCCTACCGGTCCTTCCACTCGTCTCGTACTCCTCCGGTGGTGACACAGCTGGGCCAGCCCGTGTATGTGGAGGTATTTGTCCTGAAAGGTGAGGACAAGGACCTGGTGCTGCTGCTGCAGGACTGCTGGGCCACACCGACCGAAGACCCACAGGACCTGCAGAGGTGGAACCTGCTCGTTAAGGGGTAACTCCACTTAGAATTAAAAGGGGGGAATCTGTACTTTGAAAGGAAACGGGGTCAACTGAGGCTCATGTTTGTATCCAATCCAGGTGTCCTTTTAGTGGTGACAGCCAGCGGACGGTTTTATTACCAGTCATCTCCAGTAAGGAGTTGAAGTATCCCGCTCTTCACAAGCGGTTTGTGGTCAAGCTCTTCTCATTTGTGAAGCCTCCTGCATTTCAAAGCCTGGTACGTTACAAGAAAGAGACAATGTCAAATGGTATTCAGTGTCAGGCCTATGGAAGCCTACTAGTATACTGAAAGCAATACTATCACTCATTTTTAGTACTGGCGTGAACTGTTAGTTGCTCCTACAGGTGTACTTCCACTGTGATGTAGAGATGTGTAAAGGAGCAGACTGCCCACAACCCTGTAGCAAAAGTAAGTGGGTCTATTTCTCGTTTTGAAGTCATTCTTGTCAAATTAAGCCATCTTAGATTCTCTAGTTAAATTACATACAGCTGCTTGCATGTAAAACTGTGTTACGGTTTTGAAAATGTTGTCGTTTTGTTTAGGAAAGCGGAGATTGGGAGGAGTGAGACCATGGCCAAGGCAGAAGAATATTTACAATGTAGTCTCTGGCGGACCTCTCCTTCATCTGGTGTGATAACCAAGGAGACATCTGCAGCTGTTTCTGCTCTAGAATCTCCAAGATAATAATAACTGTCCATGGTCTTGTAATGGAAATAAATGTTATTAAAATAGTCTCGAGTAGAGACATATTTGAGCCCCCTTTTCACTCGAACAGCTTCAGTATTTGCTCATTTCATCACATCAACCCTCAGTAAGCCGTGTTGAACGCAAGTTGTCAGCTATTTGCTGTGGGGGGAGGAGCTTAGAATCATGTGCTCACAAGTCAGCCAATAGAAACACAGAGTCGGTTGTTTTGCGGAAGTTACTGCATGCTTGTATCGTTTTGTAAACGAAAACGATAAACGCGAGGAAAGTGGCAATTTTGTATATCTGAGAAGTTATTTTAAAGCAGTTTTGTGGCGTTTAAAGTGTCTGCCGGTACAGACACGAAGCCGTAGCTAAGGTTCGTGTAGCTGCTGTCTGTGCCTCACATCTTTCATCTCCTGGTAGAGCTGCACAGACTTGTTCGTTATGTCAAAACCATCGAAGAAGGAGCATAACGATAATGAGTCTAAAAACCTGCCGATCTATCAGCACAAAGCCAGGCTGGTTCAGGCTGTCAAGCACAGTCCGTTCCTGGTTGTCACCGGTGAGACTGGCAGTGGGAAAACCACACAGCTGCCACAGTACCTACATCAAGCAGGTAACGTTAAGTTATGCAGCAGTGCAGTGCTTCCCAGTGTCCCCAGTGTTATTAGCAATGATGTAGTGAAACGTAAGAGGGTGGCTAAACTAGAAAAACCAGTGGCTGATAATCACAAGGCAAACAACTTTATAAACAATGTAGATAAAACATATTTTTTTAAAACGTTTATGCTTTTTAAAAGACCATATCATCATATAGTTACACCAGTTGCTCTTACTGACATGTATACTATGAATTTATCAAAGTTTTATGTCGGCATAAACTACTCAAAACAAACAAAAATACGGGCAAACTGGGTTTAGGTGGGTTTATCCTCCCTGACTATAATCCACCTCTACATATCCATGTGAATTTTGTCAAATTAGGATGACAAATAAACGGTAGACTAAAAAAGTGCCTAATTTTGGAGTGCTGATTTCCTTCTTGGGTAGGCTTTTGGAAAGATGGCAAAATCGGCATCACCCAGCCCCGGCGAGTGGCAGCCATCACAGTGGCCCAGAGAGTGGCCCAGGAGATGCAGTGCACTCTGGGTAGAGAGGTTGGCTACCAAGTGCGCTTTGATGACTGCACGACACAGGTGGGAGACAGACCCAAAAATGACCAAAAAATATACATGTGTTTTTAAATTACATATTTGTGAGCGTATAGTTGTGACTGTGTGTGATCCAGGACACGGCGGTGAAGTACATGACAGACGGCTGCTTGCTCAGAGAGATCCTGGCAGACCCTGGTCTTTCTCAGTACAGTGTGGTGATTTTGGATGAAGCCCACGAACGGAGCCTCAACACAGTAAGTCCACTGTGAAATCGGTATACGATATATTGATCCCATGTCAACAGCATCTGTGATGTCTGCACTGGACCATGATATACATAATGTCAGCATCCAAGACTGATAAACATTCAGTCCTGTCTGCCCATCCATCAATACATTAATAGTGTGTCAGGTTCAGCCTCCTTGTTCTGAACCAAAAACTCAAGCCAGGAGTCGTCAGAGGGACAGAGAACTGAATGTCAGTCTAGAAAGGTGACACTACTTTATTGTGCACTTAACCGTAAAGTAGTAAGTAAAAACACTCGAAACAATCTCAGAATTGAATGTGTCATATGCAGGGAAATTCTCTTTTTGCTTGCTCTCCTCCATTGGGAGGTCAAAGCGCAGGGTCAGTGACAGACCTGGACGCAGTAGGGATTCTCTGTCTTTTGCGCTAGGACACTTCAGCAGAGCAGACACTTGTCGACACAGGAGCGACGGTTGAACGGCGGTTTCCCTATTCGCTATCTCACCCAGCAGCTGAATTTGTCTGTGTTTGTGGTGGTGGTGGGGGGGGGAGCTGTACTTATTCGATGTTTGTTGCAGGATATTCTACTGGGTTTACTGAAGAAAACCTTCTCCAGCCCTGATACGGCCGCCAAGGGCCGGTCCCACCCGCTGAGGGTGGTGGTGATGTCAGCCACCTTGGAAACTGACAAGCTGTCGGCCTTCCTTGGCGGCTGTCCTGTCTTCACTATTCCTGGGAGGACCTTTCCTGTCAGCTCCAAGTTTGGCTCTGCTATAGGACCAAAAGACACGGATAGCTCCAGCTATGTGAAAGAGGTAGATAGTGAGTTTTTATTTTGAGTTGGTTTTTATTTATCCTGATCGTACTGATTGTTACGGCGGGAAAATGCACTTTAACTTGGTTTAAGAACTTAACAATCAACACTAATGAAGCAGTTTAGATATGTCTTTGTAGCTTGATGCGTTATATCTGTATTTAATTGACTATTACGTCTTTTTGCTGAACAGGTTGTGAAGGTGGCGCTTGATGTGCACACCAGTGAAATGGCTGGAGATATTCTCATGTTTTTGACAGGTGAGCCGCCTTATCATGCTCAGAGTTCAGAGGATTCCTTAAGCCTGACTCAACCTGATAAGTGAATTCATCCTTGTTTGACAGGTCAGTCAGAGATCGAGAGGGCCTGTGACATGCTGTTTGAAAAGGCTGAGTCCATAGACTACCGCTACGATGTACACGACCAAACGGTGGAGGGCCTTCTTATCTTGCCCCTTTATGGATCCATGCCCACTGGTAGCTGTTACATCTTATTCACTGTAAAGTAGATGAAATTTGGAGCATTTTCCAAACCAAAATTAGGTCATAGTGGACTTTCTTTGCAGCACTACCATGATGCTGTGAAAGAAAACGCAAATTCAATACGAAAACAGTTAACCATCTGCGCCCTCTTCACAGATCAACAAAGGCAGATATTTCAGGCGCCCCCTCAAGGAATAAGGAAGTGTGTGGTGGCCACCAACATTGCGGCAACATCTCTCACCATCAATGGCATAAAGTGAGTCAGGCCTGTGGTTATTGGCCCGCCCCTTATCATATGTGACAAAACTACATACAGTGATGATGTTACGGCAACATCACTCTTAAAAAGCTCCACTTACGGCTGTGCAAAACGCATCAAAAAGCAATTCTGTTCTCCATGTAGGTACATCATAGACAGCGGGTTTGTGAAACAACTCAACCACAACTCAAGGGTGGGCATGGATATCTTGGAGGTGGTGCCTATTTCAAAGTGGGTGTTTGTTATTATATATTATACATTATATATCATATACAGACGCACAAATCGTTTAACAGTCGTGCCGTGAAAGAAATCACGCCATACATGGGTTTGGGTTTTCTGTCACTAGGAGTGAGGCCCAGCAGAGAGCGGGCCGCGCCGGGAGAACCTCGGCCGGGAAATGCTTTCGAATCTATAGCAAGGAATTCTGGGAAAAGTGCATGCCCGAATATACAGTTCCAGAAATCCAGAGGACGAGCCTCACTGCAGTAATACTCACTCTCAAGTGCCTGGGGGTTCATGATGTCATCAGGTACATGTTTGGAGATTAATTTTTTCATACATAAATTAAATATAGTTCAACACAGTGTTTTCCTCAGGTTGTTGGAATAGTAATGGCTAGTAATTCCTTTTAAGGTTCCCTTACCTGGACCGTCCGGAGGAGAGGTTTATTCTAGAAGCGCTAAAACAGCTCTACCAGTGTGATGCTATTGACAGGTGAGTGGCTGCACACATGGACTTGATCTAGTTTTTGTTGTACAATCACAATAACAGTCAGTTAATGTAGTAGCCTGTTAAATTTCATGACCTCCGTGTGTGGGCTGTAGGAGGGGTAGTGTGACCCGCCTGGGAGAGCTGATGGTGGAGTTCCCCCTGCACCCGGGCCTCACCCGGGCCTTGCTGAAAGCTGCCGCTCTGGGCTGCCAGGACCTGCTGCTCCCTGTGGCCGCCATGCTGTCTGTAGAGAACATCTTTATCCGACCAGGTTAGCTTCTGTGTGTCTGTTTGTATGAAGGTTTACAAGCGGTGCACTTTTTCTGTTTTTCTTCACAGTAAATTTGTCCTCCATATCAGAAACGCTAGTACCCAGTGTAATCTGTTAGTCCATTTAAGTCTAAGCAAGCTGTCAAATAAAGAGTGTCGAGGGGAAAAACAACCACACCAAGACAGTAGAGTGAATTAAAACATTCCTGTCATTTGAAATATTCAAGGGAATTGTGTAATAATAAAGAGATAATAATAAATCTGGTCCCAGAAGTACTAGTGACAGAAATATAGAGAGCCAGGCAAGTTGTATTTTTATTTATTTGTTTAATATGTGACAGGCAAAATCAAAGGTAGGCGCAGTTTAGAGGAGAAAAGCTGGGGAGGAGGTAAGGTGCAGCCTGAAGAGACGGGCTTTCAGTTTACAAAGCACTGACTGATACCATTTTCCCTGCAGGACACCCTGACAAGCAGAAGGAGGCAGATAAGAAGCACAGGCAGCTGGCTGCCAATGCGGGCAGTGTTAATGACTTTGGCACCCTGCTGAGTGTGTTTCAGTGGTGTAAAGCCAGGTACTGTGCTTGACAGATGACTGCTGAACGCTGAACCATGATCAGTTCTTTTTGTTTTCACACGGAACAAGCAGTAGTTGCATCTAGATCCCATGTAGGTTCATCTTGATGTTGGTATTAACATTTTATTTAAAGAAGGTTCAAAATGTGAAAATGCATTCCTTGCCATTGATCCATCATATTAACCTATAACTGTCTTGCTCTCTGCAGCGATAACCCCTCAGCATGGTGTAAAGATAACTGGATCCACTGGAGGGCGCTGAAGTCGGCTTTCAATGTGGAGACTCAGCTGCGAGAGATCCTCCTCCGGCTGCAGCAGGTAGACTTGACAGACTTCATTTCCACATCACTGAAGCCTGTCGTGTATCCATGCTCTATAAGTGCTTCATATTAAACAGTACAGCTGTGATGGAGGATTCTGTCTTTTTCAGTCTGTAGCTGTGACAGATAGTTGTGTCTTTAGTGTTGCTTTGTCTTGCCCCACTTAAATGTTGCAAGAATTGACCACACTTTGCATAACTGTAATGAACCTCTTTGCAGATTGCTGTGGTCACATACTGGGTTCTGTTTTTTATTTTAAACCGAACATCCTGTTTATCTCCATGCTTCTACTTGGATTGATATTACTGTGATTATGATTTTTTGTGGATGAACTTCTTTTGCCTTGCAGAAGAGAGATTTCCCTGTAGAAACGTTTGATGGCAATAAGAGTGAACTCTTCAGACGATGCCTCTGCACAGGATACTTCACCAACGTCGCCAGAAGGTACCATCAGTGTTCATGATAACTTTAAATGCTCCACATTTAACTCGCTCACATTACAACTTTTTGTATCGTGACCCTTTTGCTGGTTGTGAATAGTTGTTCAGTTAAATTTCCTCCATCCCTCTTAGGTCGATTGGAAAGGTTTTTTGCACAATGGATGGTCATGGATCCATGGTTCACATTCATCCGTCATCATCGGTAAATGTGTTTTAATTCATTTATTTTTAAAAATCACTAATAAAACTATTTCCATACAAGACACAACCATTGAAAATCAAAGGAAGAGGACCTATGGATAAAACCCAATGGCCTTCGATTGCATAATGTGAAGTCTGCAACCAAAACTTCCATGCTTCCTCTCTGATATCTCCTTTGATCTCTTTTCCTTGTCGCTCCCAAGCTATTTGAGCAGGAGGCGGAGCTGGACTGGGTCATCTTCCACGATGTGCTGGTGACCTCGCGGGTGTACATCCGGACAGTGTGTCCCATTCGTTACGATTGGGTGAAGGACCTGCTGCCCAAGCTCCACGAGGTGGACGTCTATGAGCTGAGCAACGTGGCAAGGGAAGAGGTGACTGATGAGGAGATGGCAAAATGGGAGACCAAAGAGGCGGCAAAAAGACCGACAGGTTTGGGAATTATTCATTAAATATTGATTTGGGAATCGTGGTCCTGTATAGCTTAATGGCTAGGCTTCAGGATAAGGTTGGATCCCATGCTAAAATGTACTCTAAAGCTCTTTGGATAAAAGCTTCCACCAAATGGCATGTGTTGGGTTAAAAGGCCATTCATGCATGACTATCTTAAGCATTTGAAATGGTGTATGAAGTTAAGACGCATTACACTGGCAAGCTAATAGACAAGTTTGATGTTTTGTCAGAGGGAGCTGCTGAGGAAGTCATGAAGAAGCTGGAGAAGCGAAATGACGAAACCACTGTCAGCGATGCTCGTGCTCGGTACCTGCAACGAAAGAAACAACGACAACAAAGCAAAGCAACATGAAAGAACACACAACCCGGCCATCAGAGTGCAAAACCTTCGCCAGCTGTTTAGACGTCATGACTGGTATACCATGTCATAAACGAACATTTTTTGGACATTTTACATGAATAATTAAAGTTTTATATTTGTTACATTTCTTGTGTCTTAATTAATCGCTTCCCCTAAAATGGTAAGGTAGTGGTTCCAAAAATGGGTTCGTTGACAGGGTTTCAGGGAGTCCCCAGCAAATAGTTAATTTCAGCACTGCTTCATTATTTACAATGAGCGCAATGAAAGAAAACCTGTGGTTTAGATGACTGGTAATAGGTCAAAAAGGAACACACTTTTTTGTAGTTTTTATCTGAATAATAAACATCTTTTATAATAATGCTGCACTGCTTGACTCTTAGTTAATCCCCCCACAACACAACACAGTACAGTGACAGTACAGTACTTGCTGTTCTTTCACACTATTCAGGTGCAGTGGACCCTCTCTGGCCTCGTACGTCATTTCCTGTTTGTGTGCGTCTGCGGGGCTGCTGTTCTGTCTGGCTTGGACGGAGGGCCTACACGCTAAGCAGGCGACTAACCACATTAAAGCGACAAAGAGGCTACGTAGCAGTTTTTCAACGCTTTGGAAATTGTTTATAGTTACGTAGAACATAACTAGCCATCAGGTCTGAGCTCATTCGACTTTATTCTCTTGCTAGCCTGCAGACGCCTGAGTTAACCACTGCACCACAACAGAACAAGCACGCCGCCATTGTTGTTGTGTGGGAGAAAACAAGCTCGGCGAGCAGTTAGCTAAGCTGTGTGATCATTGACAGAGTTCAATACACACAAGCTTGAAAGGATAACTGGTGGAGGTTTTCTGTAGCGTACCCGCGTCTCTTCAACAAACGTCAGCTGGAAAGGTTTTGTCACAGAAGTCGAGGTAAGAAAGCCGGGACAATGAGAGGGACTAGCGCAAGTTGCTAACTAACATGCTACCTAGCTGTTAGCTTGAAAGCTACCTTGGCTAGCTGCCTTGCTTGGTAGTGATGCGGTCATGGTCAGTGTCCTGACTCCTGACGCGCCACTTGGACAAACTGCCCATTGGGTAACGTTGGAGTTGTAACTTATTTACATATGATAGCATCGCTAACGATCTGTCTGGGACTGAACAAGCACCGTCAGGTGACTTTGGCTGAGTTCCTTGACTAAGTTGAGAAAGCATGAAGGTTGCTTAAAGCCTTCGAAACGTTGGCAGCAGAAGTAAATTAGCCAAAACACCTCTGATGTTAACGTTAGCTAGAGCGGCCGTGTGGGTAAGGATTTTCTTTTTTCAAACATTAATGCAACAGCAGTATTTGTAGCACATGCTGTAGCTATCTATCATCGGCAGCTATTGATACTTATCGATTCTTTTTTTTTTAAATGATTAATTCCTCAAACTAGCACGCACACTTCCACTGTAACAGTTGACTCCAGGTTACAGTTTGCTGTCTGCTGAAAACATTGAAAAGTTGTAAGTAATGGGTGCAATGACATGATAGGTTGTGGCTCTTAATTGCTGACCTCAAGAACCACAACGTGTCAGTCTGGCTACTGAAATCAGTAACGTTAGATGTAAAGCAACGAACAAGTGTGGATGCTATTCAGATTCCCACAAAATCGGTTTGAAGTAGAGGGGAAGCCATATCGATTTCTATCTTTGTAAACAAAGCAGTTCAAATAGACTCTGTGTTCTTGTGTGACTGTATGCACTGTAATATGAGGCCCATCACTTTCATTGAAATACTTAAATAAATTCTGGTAATGCCTATTCTCTACGTGAAGCTATGGATTCAGAGGTGACCCTGATCACCAAGGCCATTTCACAGTCAGTCAGTCAGTCAGTCAGCTAGAGCTGTGGGTAGATTTGACACTGCAGTGCAGGCATTTTGCTGATTGTCGGATCAATACAAACCACCAGTGGCATTGACCCCCACATTTGATCTCGACCTGGCATCACCAGAATGCCAGTATCAGTACCATATCAATGACATTATGACAGTGACAGGCGATGACAAGAGGAGCTGTGGGAGAGAGTGGAGCTGCCTGGGATTTGTAGCACCTAGCCTAAGGTCTTAGTCTTACCCCTTTGGACCTCACTGCCTTCGGTGCCGGATGGTCAGAGATGAGGTGAGCAGTAGAGTTAGTAGATGTCATACAGCAGGTTTCTTTGTTGTGCTGTTGTTTCCCATGGCAGCAGAGTGCATCACAAGGTTAGGATTTTAATCGATTACGGTGCCAAGAATGACTCAGGTCATGGCCCAGACCCTTGGGCTTGGTGGCCAGACTTGTTTTTTGACAGACCTGGATGCAAATAAACAGTAAAAAATAGAAAATCCCGTTGTATGACTTCACCTGAGGTTGGAATCAAGATGTTCAAAGCTAGGCATCAAGAGCAATACACTGAAAGTTTACTTTGTTTTGAGAAATCCGTTTCACCTTCTACCTTCACCTCCCTGGCGTAGTTTTACTTCCTATATGTCTTTGGTGTTCTTTATCAGTTTCCGTTTGCACATGCAAAAGGCAAATGTGTACGAAAAGAACCATTAAACCAAGCCTATGTTTTTATGTTGGTGTTTTAACTGAGGCACTGAAGTTTTGTGAATCAAAGTCAAGACAGCGTACTCACAATTTTGTGAGTCGCTGAAAGTTTTCAATTTTTTTTTTTTTTAGAGGAAAGAGTAACAGCATAGCTAATTCTAATGTCAAGTTTACATTTGACATATTTTGAAAAGTTGATATTTTTTGTTATGATGGGTTATGTCCAGTGTCGCAAATAGCGGCATGTTTCTCTGACAGTGGTGGTTTATTGCCTTTCTTATATGATGGACTGTTTGTGTCCTCATTGAGAAGTGATGATATGATGAAGCTATTCTAGACAAAGATGAGGAGAGTTTTTATACTTTATGGAAAATCTGGTGTGTCCTGAATTAACAAGGATTTATTTCCCTGTTCCTTCCGTAGGTATTGTCTAAATACTTTATCTGAGCCACTTGTCTGACACTTGACCAATAGGAACAGTTGTGCCCCTTCCCCCGGCTTCCCTACAGCCCTCCCCAAACGCAGACAGCCCTCTGCCCCAGCATGAACGAAGTCAGTGTTGTGAGAGAGGGATGGCTCCACAAGAGAGGTAAGGCCCGTTTTGGGACTGTAATACTGAATGCATTATGTAGGTCACTCAAGTTAAACGTACTAGGAATCCGTCAAACGTAAATCCTCAATTGACTGACATATCCTCCCTTGGCCTCCATTTTCCCAGGTGAATACATAAAAACATGGAGGCCTCGCTACTTCATCCTCAAGAGTGATGGTTCCTTCATTGGCTACAAGGAGAAGCCTGAGATATCCAGCGACCACAGCCTCCCGCCGCTCAACAACTTCTCTGTTGCAGGTCAGTTTTCCCACCGCATGGCAAATGCCCACAGATGCCATGGCTGACTGTGTTGCGGTGATGGCGTCCTCGGCCTTAATAATGTCCGTTTGTCCTGCAGAATGCCAGTTGATGAAGACAGAACGACCCCGGCCCAACACGTTTGTCATCCGCTGCCTACAGTGGACCTCGGTCATCGAGCGCACCTTCCACGTGGACAGCAATGAAGAGAGGTGCGAGAAGTGCAAAGTCATGCATTTCAAGGGTTTTATTTCAACTCCTATTTTCAGTCTCCGTATGCTGTTTGGAAAGATGCAGGATCAAGAGTGATTTTTTAGTGTAGTCAAATTGATTTATAAAGCACTTTTAGCAAATGTGTGCTTTGTGATAAAGACATAAATACAGATACCATTATAGGGAGCAACAAGCTGCGATTGTGACAGTCTTTGCACTTGAATTTGGCAATTAATAGTTTGTTTTAATTTACAAACTCAGAACCGCTTCTGTGGTAGTTCCCGTTACAATAGGTGTCTCCAGGACCACATTTTGCCATGATGACACCCACACAGAGTCACAAGGTGAAAGCAATACCAGCCACATGCTGTCACGGCTGGTAACTGTGTGCAAAATGTGTGTTGGTGTCACTTGTGACGATCTTGATACACTCGTAGCTAAAATGAATTTTTGGCTGAAAATAAGAGTGTTCATTCTTAAGACACAAGTCTGAATCCTCCGGTCTTGATCTTGTGTTTGTCATTGCTTGCCACAATCTTATCATTTGGCAAGACTTCTGTCATTTCAGATTCATATAGAACAGGTTCAGAGTGATTTAAAATTGGCCTCGACTAATTCTAATAATCATATGTTTTCCTCTGGTTCAGGGAGGAATGGATGCGGTCAATCCAGGCGGTGGCCAATGGCCTAAAGAGTCAGCATCAGGATGAGGAGCCCATGGAGATCAAATTTGGCTCACCAAACGACAGCAGCGGCACCGAGGAGATGGAGGTCGCCATGTCCAAGTCCCGCTCCAAAGTGGTCAGTATTTGCACAAGCAGAGCCTGGCAGGTGGATTGCTTCTCCTGTTTGTCCAGTTCAAACTTTAGGCCTGTTTTTCAAAGCTTTGTTGCTGATACAACCTGCGAGTAGAACGTTATATTAGTGTGTTTATTTTCTCTTCTGTCTAGTGTCGTCTCTCTTGCAGCGGTTACGCATGGCTATGGCTACAGGAACTGAATTTGTCTATTGTGTTTGTCATCCAGTGTGAAATGTAGGTAGAGCTGCAGCAATGCATTTTGTGCTGACCAAGCACTTAATTTTTTGGCGGCCCACTCGATGCAAATACAAACTATATGAATCGGGGGTGGTGTTTTGATAGGGTATACTGAGTGTTGGACTGCCTTAGACAAATTTCACAACAAGCACTAATTTAAGACACTATCCTCTAATTTAATTTGTTGTTGAGACGACATTTAGAATTAGCCTAGCAGACCATAACAAAATGTCAGTGGAAGATATTTGATCATATTTCTAGTAAGTCTTTTAGTAATTCCAGTAATTGAATTACAAATCAGTTTTATTTTGGGTGAAACGTTTCCTTTAGTGAGGGCAGTTTCTACGACATCTACTTTTTCTTCCCCTTTCTTACTCACCATTCAGTGCGTTTCACACACCCACACAATTGTGTGTGGGTGTGTGAAAATTGTGCAGAAAATACAGAAAAAATCTTTGTTTAAAAATATAACCAGATGCCACCTTTTCTGCCCACGCTACATTTTAAAGCTATTTTTTGCCTCTTGGTTTGGTTAAATAGCCGTTTATCAATAGACCGGAAGGTGATACACTGATGTGACGATCCCTTGCACCGGTCAGCTACAGTGAGCACCTGTGTAGGAACCTGAATAGGACGAGATGGTTTGTTCAGTTATTATCCCACAGCACATCCAGAGAGCTCAACAGTGTATTGCGTCCCAGAACCACCCGTCCACATCGCCTCTCAGCACTCATCAGACTACACCGACACTGCACCTTCACTTAGCCCACGTCTCACCCAATAATTGGGAGGCTTTTATATGTTACTATGGCATAAAAATGTGGGTACAGGTTGCAAACTAAATTCCCGACAGCGATGTAATAAAAAGACTTAGCTGTAGTGCCTCTACTTAGTTGAAGTGCTTAGTTGTACTTTTTTACTGCAGCAGCCCACCTCTCAAGTACAAAACAGCCAGATCATTTCTCGAGTGCTACAGCTCTTCTCTCTCAAAAATAGACAAGCCCAAAGCAGGAATAATCTTGTGCTAGGCTTAGAAAGGATACGACTTTGTCGTGTGTCTCAGGAAAAACTATGAATCAGAGTTTTGGAGACGTGGCCAGGTTTTGCCACTGGCACGGGGGATCTCCCATGTTTTTTTGTTATGATGTAATTAAGAGATTAATACCTTTTCAGTGGCATCAAAAGGCATCTTGCAGGTATTAAGTTCTTGGTATCCTTTACAAGAGCTATGTGTGAGTTATTCAGTGTGGTATGAGCGCACCACTAGATGTAGGCATTTTTGTCAAGGCTTATTATCGCTGCTGTTGTCCCCACAGACCATGAGTGATTTCGACTACTTGAAGCTGCTGGGCAAGGGGACGTTTGGTAAAGTGATCCTGGTTAAGGAGAAGGCCACGGGGATGTACTATGCCATGAAAATCCTCCGCAAAGAAGTCATCATTGCCAAAGTTAGTGCTCCTCACTACAATGATCCATAGACTTTGTGTTTTTTTTTGGGTCAATATCCCCATCTATTGGTGTGTGTTCTCTCATCACATCTGTGTGTGTTTGTGTGTGTGTGTTCCTTTCAGGATGAGGTGGCACACACAGTTACAGAAAGCAGAGTTCTCCAAAATACAAGGCATCCCTTCCTAACGGTGAGTTACCAATGGCTGGACGGTTGACTCAGTTCTTGCTCTCCCAAAAAAGTCACTCCACCAATATAATGTGTTCACTAATTTTGTTTTGCTCTGCAGACACTAAAATATGCGTTCCAAACACACGACCGGCTATGCTTTGTGATGGAGTATGCAAATGGAGGAGAAGTGAGTGTTCTGTTTTTATCTGGCCAACCATCATGTTTGTTGTGTTCTCAAATAAACTTTTGGTAAAACACTGCAACTGGCTGGATTGTTTTGGTAATCAATAGTTGTATATTCTGTGTATTATTTTGAATATTCTGTTGATTAATCAAGCAACCTAAACCAAACTAAGTACTTTTGTTAACGCTCATTTGAAAAAATAAACAAGATATGCAAGCCAGCTAATACCGGACGTCTATACAGAAATGTTTAGATGCACACATGGAAAACATTACTATAAAAGATGAAGGCCAATGCTAAACATTTTAATCAAGGATTTTTTTTCATCGAATCTGAAGTAAGCGGACTCCTCTGTGTCCTTCTCCGTTTGTTTTGCAGCTTTTCTTTCACTTGTCCCGGGACCGAGTGTTCACAGAAGACAGGGCACGATTCTATGGTGCAGAAATAGTGTCGGCACTGGAGTACCTACACTCACGCAATGTAGTTTACAGGGATTTAAAGGTACGGTGTCCTCTCGCTCCAAATCTGATAATCTAGTATCTCTACACTGTTAAGGTTACACAGGCTGGAGCTATGTTGTCAAGTTAATTATGCCCTGTCACACAATCCAAGGCTATAGCAAGGCCTTAGAACAGTGCTACATTATGATGATGGGTAAATGTATTGAAAATAACCGCTTTAAATTACTTGCAAGGACTGTGCTGAAGGCAGCCAGCTATGCTGAAGCTCTTACAGAAGTGCTTCCTCGCACCTAATAAAGTACCGGGGTACTGTTTTTTGTTCACTACATTTTCACTTAGGTCATTTATTAGATAAGTGTTGTACTACTTAAGTTTGGGTGATGTAACCATGCTTCCACATGAGTAACATATCTCAGTCCTTTTCCCGCCTTAGTTGTCATCTAATGTCGTCTTTCCCGCACAGCTGGAGAACCTTATGCTAGACAAGGATGGCCACATAAAGATAACGGACTTCGGCCTGTGTAAAGAGGGCATCACGGACGGTGCCACTATGAAAACCTTCTGTGGGACTCCGGAGTACCTGGCACCAGAGGTACATCCACAAAAGCAGGAGGCACCAACATCATCAGGATGTTTGACCAGAATTATGTCGTTTTACACTGTCACAGACCTGGATGAGAATATGATACACGTTGGTTTTAGTGTTGGTTTGACTTAGCCGGCATGTCGAGTTTGATGATGTTAAAGCATTTTGGAACATCTACATTTGACTGTATTGAGGCGGGCGCTATGTGAACTCCATTAAGGAAAAACAATCAAAAAGGATTTCAGCATTTTTTTGGTGAAATGTAGCTGGTGCTCCTAATGTTTTGAGATGGGTAAAAAGTAAAAAGGTTAATTACATTACATTACGTCATTTAGCAGACGCTTTTGTCCAAAGCGACTTACAATAGTACATTTTGTCAACAACAGTAGTGAAACCAACTGCGCATCAGTCTTCATCAGCTAAGAGTTTTAATAGGAATAAGTAGCATTCATTGAATAATAATAATAATAATAATTTTTTTGTATTTGAAGTTAAAGAAGGGTAGAAGATATGTTAGTTCAAGAAGGGTCCAGGTGTAACCTGAAGAGATGTGAGTCCCTATTCGCTGGCCTCCCTCGATGGACTCCCGCAGATAGACTCCCTAGTCTTTGTGCGCAGAGGCTGACTACAAGAGGCTGACTACAAGAGGCTGAC
>OMOV01097686.1:0-10854 GCA_900312565.1 Beryx splendens | reverse complement strand
TTTGCTCGAGTCCCAAGTCAGTCTCAAGTTTTGAGGCACAAGTCTAAAAGTGGATTAATAAGTCAAGTCTCAAGTCTAAGTCAGAACAAATCAAGAGTCCATCAGTTTAATATCTTACAGAAAACTAAATATCAAGGACTTTTCAAGGCAATATGGTTTTAATAGGATAAAAACTTGGTAAGAGCATCATGAGTTTCATTTCTATAATCAGTTTCAGCTTCAATAAATTCAATCATTCCATACAAATTCAGAAAACAGAATTTAAATTCAGTCGTCTGCTGGAACAAATCTCATCACTTTCAATCTGAGTCATTTACACAAACACAAGATCTCAAGTCAAGACTTTAGAAACCTCTTCAAGTCCTCAGAGTACAAGTCAGAGTCGAGTCAGAGTCGAGAACCAAGTCACCAGAACCAAAGTCACCAGAGCCCAAGTCACCAGAAACCAAGTCAGGTCAAGTCTCAAGTCTTCTCTTCATGCACCAAGTCAAGTCTCAAGCAATTAAAACTGTGACTTGAGTCCAAGTCATGTGACTCGAGTCCCCATTTCTGCTCAAAGACAATCTAGATAAGAGTTAACCTGACGAAGCCTGGGGGAAGAAATTCCTCCTTCACTCCATTGTACTTGTTGTTGCTCTAAAGAAACACTACAACACATCAAACTAATGGAACAGGTTTGCAGCCTTTGTGTTTGGTTCTTTCATCTCGGTATGAATAATTATCCATACCACTCATATGCAGAGCGGATCTACAAACCAGCCACTCTAGATAACGTGGTTTCTGTACGGCAGCCAGTAAGTCCATATCTGAAAGGTGAAGCTTGTCGCTCTGGCTACGGCCCGTCAGTCGCTTCAAATCACTGTTGCGTGTTTGCACTGCGCTGATAAACCCGAGTCACGCTCTGTGTTAGAACTGTATTCAGAAGCAGCAAGCCGGCGAATCGCACCTCCTCCCCTCATGAAATGTTTGCGTAATGCTGCGATGATGAGTGTTGAGTGAAGAAGCGGTGTGTGTGAACATGAAAACAGCTCGCTTTTTGTGCGGGCCTCTTGCTAAATGCCGTTTTGACTGATGGCTGGACGTTGAGTAAGACCTTGGCTCCTTCCTATTCGCCGGTTCTCGAGCTTTCACACACTGGTGGCTCGTTGCTCACGACGTCACAGTGACCCCGGCCTTCAGGAAATGTCCATTGTTACAGTGGAGAACAAGCAAAGAGAGTCAAAAAGGGTGTGTGTGTGTGTGTTTGTGTGTGTGTGTGTGTGTGTGTGTGTGTGTGTGTGTGTTTGACTGCAGGAGGAGGAGGAGGAGGGGGAAGAGGGTTTTGCTTGTGATAGATGTGTCTCTCTTCCTGTTTGTAGTTTCTCAGGAGTGCTCTTTTTCCCATGCTGTGAATCTCACACACACACACACATACACACACGCACACTGCCATGCTTTCTCTGGGCACGCTGTGGGAGAAAAAGAGGGGAAAAAGAGGAAAAAGAGGGAGGGAGATGAAAGAGTGGAAAGAGTAAATCTCATTCCCCTTGGACCAAAGGATATGCCAAAGACACACTCAGGAGGGCTGGAGAGTCTTTTAAGTCAAATTCTTTATTCCCCCTGTTTTGACAGAAAGCTCAGCCCCCATGCTCAATGCGGCGTGCTGACACACCGCGCAATTCATGTTCCCATCAATCCCCCCGCTTTTTTTTGCCCTTTCATAGAAGTTTTCAGTTGAGCAAACACGAGCCCCGCACCCCTCCTCGCTCGCTTACTCGCAGTTTTTAATTTCAACCGATAATTGCCTCTCCTCTTACCAATACCCAGCCTTTGTTCGTTTCAGTTTTGAACGGCGGGGAAGAGGGGAAGAGGAGTGGAAGAGCGTCCTTCTCCGATGAAGATAGAGACAAGAGCTTAACCAGATCAGCTTCCCCAATGTCCAATACTTCAAACCCAACCTCTGACCTTTCCATTCGGCCTGTCAAAATCACCTGTCTCTTTTTCTCTCTCTCTTCGTCCAGCTCTCCCCCGCCTCGAGAAAGACGATCCTCCCTCCTCCACGCTGACCAGCGCTCCTCACATACACACGGTGGTGACAGCCCAAAGTCTTTTGTGGCCGGGGTCATCTCTGAAGCTCCTCTAACACTTAATTACATCTGAAGTCAAGAGGAAGCCCTCCGCCGTGGCCTTGACACAAACAAATCGTCGGGAGGAAGACATTAGACATATGGCTGTCGCCGTGAATGGAGAGATGTTTTAAGGGTTAGCGGTTCTGAATTGAGCCAATCGTCATGGTGGATGTTATCGAGTAATGGTCAGTCACAGGATGGACATCTGGTCAGTGGTTTAATGTGAGGCTGTCTGGGTCTGGGAGTGTGATGGTGTAGGAAGGCGGCAGAACAGATTATACAGCAGAAGAAGAAAATAGGCACCACACTCTCTCCATTACAAACTCTCTCCATTAAAACCATTACACTTTTAACTTTTTAATATTCTAAAGTTTTTTCCATTCTGGTTGTTGGAGCACTAAAACTCATCAGAGCTTCTTTCTCAGACCAAACACACATTAACTGTGAGGTGATTAACTGAGCGAAACATGCAAATAAACAAAAAACTAAAATACTACATCCATTCGCAATGATTTTATGCAACACTCCAATCTTCCTGTACATGGCTCTCGATCGGGTCACATGGCAAAACAGAAATGGAAACCGTGTAGCTTTTGCTGAATCTTTGTCGTAACAATGGAGGTACAGACTAAAGACTGAACAAATGGAAAAGGACGACATGATGTGGTTACTTTCCCTCTCGTTTGATGTGATTGCAGCAAACTGGGAATATCTTGAGGGAAATGACCAAAAAAACACAGCTTCACTTCTTCATTATGACGAGAGCATTGCAAAGATATCCAGTTCAACTCCAGGTCAAACTGCAAAGACAGACCGCATTATTATTTTTGCCTTACAGCTGAATGAGGCAACTTTGCACATTGTGGGCTCCAAATGACAGCGAAGGATAACTGTTAAATACCCCAAAACCATGTGATATGATGTCAGTAAACGTCACACAGCTCGCTCATGTTCACCGAGCGGCCGGTCTGTGATGCTTTATACCAAAGAAACCAAAGAGGCGAGAGAGGAGAAGATCTAATGTTGGTGAGTCCAGCTTTCTCTGCTGCTGGTTAGGAGAGAGGTTGGATTCATCACCTCCTGTGGGCGGAGAAGAGTTGACAATAACCAACACCAGGATTTCATCTGGATAAATAGAGTGAATGTATGGCGTCTCAATTAGTGGTGATGGGATGGTTTTCTCTGTTGCTTTGTGATTGAGGCTGATAAGACGGGTGTATTTTTATATTCAAAACATTATGCAGCTTTAAAAGTCAATTTAACCTCAATAAAAGATAATCAATAACAATTTAATAATCAGTAATAATGCTGACAAATACCCCAAGGATGCTTTTCCCACAAATTAGTGCAAATTACTCCTTATTTTATAAGTTAACTCCATAGGCTACATTGGTTTCTTGTGTTCTCCACTCGGTTAAGCAAAGACCTGATTTCCAATTCTTTGTTATTAATTTCAAAGTCCTTGTCCTCAGTATCCTGAATAGATATTCATCACTCTTATCTGTGATCTGAGCTGGCGTGATTCCCAATAGTATAAAGTCTGATTTCAAATGGAAAGATGTTTTAATAGTGTTCCATTTCTTTCTTAATACCCTCCCAATATAACTTTAATATAGGAAATGACAAGAGGAAGTGACTAACGTCCGCTTGGTTTTCACCAAACTCCTGACAAACACTTGGAGACACAGAAGAGACAAATCTAACTTGTTGAACCGCCGTCAGAAAATAACGCATCTGTATCTTCAATAGAGTATTGAAGATGAAGTGATTTTATTTGATCTTTTGACTTTGCGGTTTTGGCCATAAAGAGAAAACCATTTTCTTGTACTTCTAGCTAAAGGCGACTCAGCATTTGTCTTGATGACAAGTAATAAAGAGTTCTAGTGAATGGGTCAGTGACTTGTGGGAGGATGGTGTGCGTGTGCGTGTGCGTGTGCATGTGTGTGTGTGCGTGTGCGTGTGTGTGTGTGTGTGTGTGTTTCAGTGTTTGTGTTTCCCTATCACTGGTCAGTAGTGCGTAGGGTTTTAATGATTCAGTCCAATAACAACTTGATTTGATTTGGATTCTTTCAGAAGATTCAATGCATCTTAATATCTCACACTCTGTCCACGATTCCATTCATTTTGATACTTCAATAAAGTATATTAACTCTACAAATGCCATTTCTAAAAAGTAACTTTGATTGAATCTGATTAAATGAATAATAATAATTAAACATATGTAATCCTTACATCAAGGTACTAGCATTACATTTATTTTTTAGGCAAAACTTAAAGCTTAAAATGACAACAGCTCAGTGTTTCTAATATTTTTTCAACTTTTTCTAGCCTACACCCTTTCCAGCTTCTGTTCAGCTCAGGACAGAGAGCCCAGAAAACACCTTAATGTGATATTAATCAATATTAATGTGTCCCAACTTTTCAATTCGACGTAGTTGGCTTTCCAAATTCTAATCAATACATTGTGATGCATGGAAGCTTTTTTACATCCCCAATAGTGCGGGAATGAACAGTGAACCCAGGGAGACTCTCCACTCCACTGACCCCCTAAACTACCTCCCCCTCCCCTCTTCTCCTCCTCTCCTCCTCATCCTCAATCGCCTCCTTCTCCTCCCCATCCTCCCCCTCTCCGGCTGTCTGTCTCCCTCTGCTCCTCACCTCTTCTCCCATACGCAGCCTGAGGTGAAAGACCCGCTCTCATTCAGGGCGGCGGAGGGGGCAAAGCTTGCTTTCAGGTCCCCCTCCTCAATGGCTCTTTATGCCGGGACCCCTGGGCCATCAACATGACAATGTGACAATGCGCCGGGGCTTTTTAAAAGAGATCCTGTGTTTGTTAAGTGTTTCTTCCCCTGAAGAGCAACCACAGGGCAGGGGCAGGGGACCTGAGAAGTGGCTGTGAAAGGAGAAGGCCGACTTTGATCACACAATGTGAAAGGGACGGACTTTTGATTAACTCGCGCTGGGAGAGCCGGGTTCAGTTTCTTTGGGTGAATCAGAGTTATAATAATAATCTATAATTCATCAAAGTGATTCACGCTGAAGTTTGAAGATTTGAGCCAAGGAATGAGCTATACATATTTAACTGTCAGCCGTATAAAGAATGACTTACAATAAGCAGACTGAGCTTTAATTCCTTCATCATCAACATTATACAGTATACTGTATAACCAATAGTGAGGAGTGCAAAGGTCAGAGTCATAATGTCCTGACACAAAAATATATTTGAAATATTCCTGAAAGAAATAAAAACAAGATTTAAGAGGGTTTTTTTGGCGATGTGGAGAAGGATGAAGTGAGCTACTGGAAGAGTTGAGCTTTCATCTTACACTTTATTATCACTTTATTAAGTGACACTGCAGGTTTCCAGATTTCTGCTGATGAAGCTTGACACTGCCAATCGGTCAAATATCGCTTAACCAAGTCACTCATCAATATGGGTAATACTTCCATTTTTCAAAGAGAGAGGTGGTCCTGCTGTGACACAAACACCTTTCAGCCTTGACTGACATGTGATTATTACTGACATATCCAAATTGTTCCTCCAGAGATTACCTCTGTGTGGCGTCCTTTCAAAAAAGGATTAGGGAAACATGAAACCTGCTCTTTGGGCTCTTTGAACCCCTCTGTAAAAACCTTGCAGCTTCACCTCTCCTCCCACCTCCAACATTCAGCCCCAACCACCCACCAGCAAAGCTACAAACTCTGCAAATTCTTTCATTTACACATCCACTGTTTCTCTAAATCTGCTTTAGAGAGCCGCGCGGAAACTTTTTTCCCCGCCACCTCCGACACACTCTCTATTATTCATCAAAAGGGGTTTTTTAAGCACCTTCTTCTCCCCTGCAGTCACACGGCAGCAGCAGCGAGTGGAAAAAACAAGACATCTCCTTGGCTCTTTAATGCCGATGCCTCTCATCTGCGGGAAGAGAACTCGCGGATCATTAAAATAAAACACAGCCAAGTTCCCGGCGAATCGATTCTCGTGGCTTCCAGCAGAGGAATGAGAGAGGGAGGGCAGGAAGGGGGAAGCTGTTCCTGGAAGGATGAACCCAGACGTGCCCTCAATTTCTGCCGCTAAAACCACCTCATTTTTCTCTTTGCTTTAATTCAGAGGAAATTTGTATTTCTGCGGTGGCACTTACACTCAGTATGACAGCGCCTGGTAGGGGAGGATAGTACAGGCTGGTGAATAAATGCAGAGTGATGCACAAAGCGTGAACACAAAGGCCTTTTTTTTGGGCTGTGCGGGTAATGAAAGCAACTCAGCTGATAACTGTTACCAGTTCACTACGACTAAAAGTATTCTTGATCTACAACTGAAGCTCCACGCCGAACGCCGCGATGCTACCAAATCATTTCCTTCGACTAAAATTAGACTCTGAGACGCTGAACGCTGCCGCTGAACGCTGCAGGTAATTAGAAAATAACAAAACGTCCAAAAAAACAAAACAAAAAACAACAAAATGAATAAAAGATGCTTCTGAAGTTGGAGCACTTTCATTTCTAGCTTGAGCAGTGTGACCTTTTTTAAAGCTGATTCACTGGGCCTTTGAGTTATGTGTTTTTAAATATAGTAATGCCAGTTTATTTCGAGCGCAGCACTCCGGGGAGAGTTATCACAATGGCCTCATTTTGCCAGAGAGGGATGGTAATCTTTCGTGCAGGATTGTGTCATTGTCAAGTCATTTTTTTCTTCCCTTGTTCTGTCTATCGGTGGGTTATCTGATGTCCCTGTGACTATATTTACAAACTCAAGATAAAAACCATCACTTTAGCCCTGATAACACATGAAAACAACATTTAAAAACGGACATAGGCAAAGATAATTATAGGTCATTACCACTTTTGAGGGTTCAAATAGGGACAAAGAGTGAAATCGATGTAGGTTAAAATCCTGTCTGCTTTCAGAGACGGCAGTGGAGCAACACATGCAATTATCCATTACTGTCGCAATCCAGACTGCCAAGCTTCACTTTACTGTGTGCAACAGTTTGGGAGGTGAACTATTTTGTGGTTAAAGAAAACTGGAAACCTAAAGTGACAGGCAGCCGTGCCTTTTGTTCTCTCCCAGAAAGAACTCATTCATTGATTTGTTCATTTAGAAGTCTATGAAGACATTATGTGAACTGTAAATGGCTGTCTTTTCATTTGAGTGTGGTAGAAATATACAGTATAGAGGCATAAAAACTGGATTTGATTTTGGGTGGTTTGCATAGAAAGACAAAGAACTGTAAGATGGATTTACTCAGCTGATAGTGTGTTTTATGTTTCCTGATGAAGGCAGAGGCTGAAACATGTTGGTAGTCTAGCCCAATAAGTAGTTGATTTCTTTTGCAATAGATAAGTGTGCAGTCTGCTACTTTACTTTTGAATTTAACTGGACTGTTGACCTGCATCTTCCTTGGGTTGTCTGTTCTCAAGTGTGCATTTTATTATCAGACTTCGAAGAGAGCAAATCAAACTTCAAACCTCGCTTTGGCCCACGACAAGCAGGACTTCAAGGAAAACACCTGTTGTAGCACTGATTTGTGTAATTGAGTGGTAGGGCCTAGATATACTGCTGAGGAGGAGGCTGGCATACTGTGACCCCAGTAAATACAGTATTTAAACTGAAAGTTGAGTAGGTTGTATATGCCCCAGAGAAACAATCAGGTATACTCTGCATGTATCTGCAAATCTTGACTTCAGTACTGTAGAAACCATTGCAGACAGGTGCATGGCACAATATGACCATCATGCAGCAGTTAAAGGAGCTAGGAACAGGTACAGGTGTACAGGTGCTGCAACACCTAACTTCATGCAAATTTTTTGGATACCACACATGCCATTTTACAGACATGGTTTTCAAAGCACATTACAGTACTATTATTGTATACAAATGTAGCCTGTGTGGCCCCAGTGGAAGCCCTAACTCAGGCATAGGTAATGTATTATTAACTCAGGCAGCATTTGTGCCAGTGATGACAGCTAGACAGTCCTCTGATAAACTGCTTTCCCAATCCAGTAATAATAAGAAAATCAAAGCAAGTTTGGTGTAAGAAGCATGCAGGTGTAGGTAGCCCATACCACAATGTATATCTGATTATGCAGTTTATTCGCAAAATCCCGACGACTGCCGGAAAATGCCGAAAGCAGCGGTGCCTGCTGGGAAACTACAACCTGTCGACTAACCGCCATCTTTCTTTACCGCAAGTTAGCAGCGCAAAATAACAACCAGTTTCGAATGAGTATATCTCAAATATACAATAATTTTAGACACCCAACTTGACCAATTACTACAAATAACGAGTTATAAGAGGAGTCGGTGGAACCCAAGTCCAGATATCGTACATACGTCGGCTATAAGACATATTAGTTGTGTGTAAGCGCTCGAATTGGAGGTGGTCAACATGGGCCGCTCTCGGAGCCGCAGCTCGTCCCGGTCCAAACACTCCAAAAGCAGCAAGCACAGCAAGAAACGGAGTCGGTCTCGGTCACGATCCAGAGACAAGGAGAGGGCCAAGAAGCGATCCAAATCCCGGGAGTCAAAGAGGAATCGTCGCAGAGAGTCTCGCTCTCGTTCCCGGTCCACCACAGCCTCGTCCCGCAGAGAAAGAGCAGCCTCGCCGCCGGAGCGCATTGACATCTTCGGCAGGACGTTAAGCAAGAGGAATGCCCTGGACGAGAAGCAGAAGAAGGAGGAGGAGGAAAAGAAGGCTGAAATAGAAAGACAAAGGAAGATGTGAGTCTCTATTTGTGAGAGACTTAGTAGCAGTAAATGCCCCCCTTGGACTGCAGTGTGTGCTAAGCTAACATGCTAGGCTATTTAGCCCTGTTTATGGTGGTAAGAGGGCTCTCTCTGTTAGCAGGCTAATGCTAGCGAGCTAGCCACAGCATGCTAACGTTAGCCAGCCTGTCCAGGGCCCAGCGTTGCACACAGTGCAGATTAACGTTACCCACGTCAGAACAGCAGGCTGCACCGCAGGCTCCAGGTCACCTTTTCAACTGGTTGGCACTAACGGTGAAGTTAGGTAGCAAAGAAGATTTTAAAATAAAGAGTTTGGATGTTGGCTTAAGCTACATGATGACGTGTAACTTTAACATATTTGTTTTATGGGTGTGATCACAGAGTCCTTTTTCAGGATGTCAGTTTGATGTGGACATGTAACTGTAGCTGCTGGAAGAGAGTCTTTATTATGTACATATTTTTGGTTACATTCCCAAGGTTCCCAGGGAAAACAGGTTCATGAAAATTCCCCTTTTATAATGCATGGAACAAAACATTAGAAATAAGTTGACCTTGATTCTGCCAGTGTTTATCATAATCTATTTATGTAAACCTGAGATTCATTTACTTCCTTTTCCTGTTACCCATGTCTATCCTTTCTGCACACTTACAGCATGCAAATTGGGCAAACATGAGCTTTTCAGAAGTGTACTCCCTCAAACATTTCAAGATTAATTTGCAACAAAGGCAGGTTCAGTTCCTGCAACAATTAAGGAAAGATGCTGCATCAGCAGGTGCTCCCAAAACTGCAAACCTGTCACCATTGCACGTCTTAAAACACTTCAGCGCTCGCCACACATAATCACCATGGCCTGTTCATTGTCTGCTGACAGGTGATATCTGTCGGACAGGGAAGTTGCTATTGTGGAGGTGTGTATGGTAGCCAGAGGCACACAGACACCTGAGATCCTAGGCACTGTCCCACACCTGGCCTCCTGAGTGGCTCTTTTTTTACTGCTTTGTAGCCACAGGGCCACTTAACCAGGCATACAAATGTAAATATCAAGCCATACACACTCACTAGATAAGGAAGGACTCGGGCCTGGGTTGGGTAAGGTCTCTGGTTTCCCAGTGGCTGACCAAATGAAATCAAATCTAGGGAGGGTGGGTTTGTGTTTATAGTTGTGCTAGAAGCGATGTGACAACACAACTCCCAACTCTTAATTGCTTCCTGTGCAGAATGCAGTTGAGAAAAAGGCAGAGTTTTAAAAGCGTCATGGATGGGTAAACAGGATGACAGGTGACCTCCACCTGCTTTAACCCTTCAGTCTGCAGCTGCACTGGACAGACTCACTGTCTCCTGTGTGGGTGGGCTGGTATACTAGTTTCACCATCTACCACGTTGAAGCACACTAATGGTAGTGACACCACCTACAATTCTATTACTGTGAGTCTGTGACTGTGATTACTACATTGATCATTCTACAAGCAAGTTTTTGGGCAAGAAAATAGTGGCATGAAATATATACTGGCACATAATGGCTGCCATATAACATGAAATCTCTATTCTCTTGTCCGACTCTTCTGCAGCCATTAGTATTGAGAGGTGAAAACCTATATTTAGGCTTGTGTTTGACAAGGTGGCCATTTTTCTTTTTTTGGCAATGCAGTGTTCTTTGGGCATTCTTATTTATTTTTGAGTTTTCTTGTTTCTTTGCCTTTCTCCCAGATTTCCTATCTTGTGTTTATGTCCATGGTATGACATCAAGCTACTGCTTTGATTTGTGCACACACAAATTTCTTCTGTGTTATATCATCTATCAATATATATCAATATATCCCTGATTTGTAACAAACCATCCCTCTTTATCTTCTCTCCTCTTTTCTCCCGTCCTCCAGCCGCCAGCAGGAGATCGAGGAGAAGCTGATCGAGGAGGAGACGGCACGGCGCGTGGAGGAGCTGGTAGCCAAGCGGGTAGAGGAGGAGCTGGAGAAGCGGAAGGACGAGATAGAGCGGGAAGTGCTGCGGCGCGTCGAGGA